>OZ010674.1:23071590-23307974 GCA_963932185.1 Troglohyphantes excavatus
ATTTAACTTTTAGTCGAACTCAATATAAGCTGTACCCATTCAGTTACATGAGAAGTTGTGACTGTTGGATATGTTGCCTGATGGAAAGTTAAAATAATAACAAAAAGTAATAGGAATGAAACAAAAAGGCCCAACCGGCATCCAGGGCAAGTAAATATTGCATTTTTTCTCTTAGAATAACAATAAAGGTGTATAAAAAATTTGTTCTCATAATTTTGAAGTCTTTTTTTAAATTTACATATATTAATACGTTTAGAAGTGAACAGAATTTTTCAAGGAATCCTATTTCCAGTACTAATGTAAACAATTAGTATCCTTACTGTATAAAAACACATATCTCTAACCACCTTGGATAACATGAGAAATTAACAAGCAATAATTAATTGCAATAGTGAACAATTCAAGATAACACTGCAAGTTTTAAACATGAAAGCAACTGGAAATGACACTAACAAAAATTTGATCATTAACATTATACATCAAATAACAGTTTAAACTCAATGGATAAATCCTCTAATGATAAAATATATGCTATCATATGTTAAACACTATTCTTTAGCACCAAAAATAACTAAAGTTTTAACTAATATTATTAAGCAATTTAATTACTTTTAACAGACTTGACAAGAATACATAGTACAATAACAAAATGGCTTTGAATTAACATAATAGCATAAATATTTTAAGTAATAAGTGACTGTTTTGTCAAGGATAGTGAAGACTATATATAGAAGGTGCGCTCGTTTTTCGCTTTTTGAAAGTGGGCAAGGATAGGCAACTAAATGACGTCATTTTAGCTCCGCCTTACTTTTGGCATCTTTTAACTCCGCCTTACTATCGGTTTTTGATCATTCTCATTGGCTGTGTGTTTCAAGCATTGCTACTTAGGTTCGATCCCCGATTGGGTAACAACTGGGGGTAAGCAAACTTTAAGCAACCTTTAATAAGCAAAATAATGTAAATAATTATGTTTAGATAACTTCACTACTAATCCGTCCTTGTTTTGTTATGTCCCCGTATTTTACTTGATTGAAATTGTAACTCATTTAATATGTCCAATACAAATGCATTGACCGGATAGGTCCGACCACTATTTTACTCTTTCAAAATTCATGGGCATGCTCTCGTGTCAGCTAATATTATTTTAATACGCTTAATTTATTAAGCAACTCTTTTGCAATTTTTCCATACTAAATGCAATCCTTAAAATATAATTTAAACTCATAAAATGCAGTAAAAGTAACTAAATAAAGTTAGCTTATCACTGTTTAATAGTTCACAAAAAAACCGAATAGATGGCAGCACCATTAACCAACGCGCGTGTATCTAGTTCAGCCTTGTAATTGGTTCAAACAAGAGCATTAGACACGCCCACAGTAGGCAAAGGAAGTCGTCACTATGACGTCAAATAGTTGCTCTCTCCGCCTTCCATCAGGCAGCCCGAGTACGAGCACACCTTATATATATATATATATATATATATATATATATATATATATATATGGTCTTCACTATCCTTGCTGTTTTGTCATAAAAGCATTAAAAAACACAATATTCAATATATGAGAATAAGAGTTTCTTGTGTTTTCAAAGCAAAGTTTGTTGTATAGTATTTAAATTTAAAAATAAGCTATATCAAAATAGTTATATTTAGGAATTTAAAATTGTTTTTGTTCATTTAATCTAAAATAAATTTATTTATTTCAGCATGGACATTACTGATGATATTGCTATGTATGCTGAAAACGATGCAGAAGAGTTCCAGTAAGTACCATTATTCTAGTAGCACCATTTTAGTACAATTATAAAAGTTTATTATACAAATATAATTTCTTCTGCTCAGTATCAAACATAAAGTCGCATTAAGGAACATAAAACATAATAGTTAAGCCTCATTGGCTAATCTTTTACCAAGTACAATCAAACCAAGTAAATCCATGCGAACATTAATACCCTTCTCCTTTGCATCATTTTGAACACATGCAAGGAAACAGTCAAGGATATGAGGCAGACTTGCAAAGCCCGAGGCATCCTCATCGCAAACAGCAGTGCTCTTTTGAGATACATAGTGATGGCATTTACGGTGCTTGTGAGACAGTTTTTCAACTCCGTCTTTTTTAGAACCGTACAAGTTGTAGGTTTCAAGGTAGTGTGATAGAATACTGAAAAGTCCAAATAAAAAAATAGAATACTGCTCTTTGTCGTTCATTGTTGGAACAGTGAAATTCTCCTTGAAATCAGGTGATGTATCACTTGTGGAATCTGGAATGGTAGATTGATATTCTTCTAACAAATCTTTCATCTTTTTGGATTTTGCATATGCTGCTGCTTTTTTGTCAAACTTATCTTTAACTTCCACTAATTTTTCACCTAAAATTATAAATAAGAAACTTAACACAAAAGATAATATAACTAAGATTTGAAAAATTTAAACTTGGGATTGATTAAGTGAAAAAATACCCGGAGAAATGCCAAAATTAAGACAAGAAATGAAAATCACCCAGAGTAAAAGTGAATATTATTGTTTTTTTAAAGTTTTAATCCACTGATCCTTAAGTGATTTTTGCAATTTTAAAGTTATGTTCATTGATCGAAAGTGGAATGATTTTTCCTCAGCATGCTCTTTTATATTATTTGAATTTATTTTTATCATAGGGATAGATTATAACATGTACTTCAAAAATTTTAATGAAAATTTTTGTCCAATTGAATATTTAATGAATTTAAAAAACGGGTATACTTCTAGGGAAAACTGGAGATCATTGAACGTGATTAAACACATCGGGAAGTTAATAGCTTAAGGATATTGTCATGTTGTGTTTAATGTAACAGTTTATTTGCATTACTTTGAAAAAACTTTTGTCTGTTTTGTTTTGGCCTTTCGAAATGTATTAAATATCCTTTTGTGTTAAAAATCAAGAGGGGAACGGTGCGCATATATTAGTCCTTTTGATTATTCTGAAATACTATTTCCAGCCAAGGTGCTGCTTGGACATCTCAACTCTTCATTGAGTTTGTTGTAAAACACGGCAAAATTCGCTTGGCCTGCAGCACCCTTTGGAGTCATGCTTTCCTAATAACACTCATGGACAGAATTTTTATGCAGCATGGATTGCATCGTAGGGCTAAGAAAGATTAGCAAAGATGCAAAAGCATTCTTTTGAGTGCTTTGCCACGGAACAATCCAGTCCTTTGATGTCTTCATCAGAAAAAAAAATCATCAGAAAAATCAAAGAAAAATTTATCAGAATTATTTTTCGTGCTAAGACCCCTGAGCTTGGCCCCCATGTTTGCCTCAGCTGCTGCACCCCCGATGTCGCCTTGGTTAATGGGAACTAATCTCTTTGAGGATCTGTACTGATCTCTATGAGCTTGACGGTGGGTTATTGAGCGAGTCTCCCTGGAACCCTCTTTTTAGTGCGATGGCTGTTCAGCATTTGCGTTCCTTACAGCAAGGTACCCAGTGACGAGTCCATAAACCACTGCCCAGATGCAAGTTCCTTTATTCAGACTGCCAGCCCTTTCCTCTAATCACATTGACTGAATCACCGTGCCTAACCTAGTAATTTACCATGTGTTCCGACCAAACGGAACCCTCCAACCAGGTACGTAGGTAGAGGGGTTCAAACCTGTACCATTGACAGTCAAGTAAAAAAATAATTGAAAAAAACATCACTGTAAAAATCTTAAAAATAGAGCTTTTTTTAGGGGGGGGGGGGGGGGGGGGGGAGAATATCCCTGAACCCTTGTTGAGCATGGGGGTATGGAGACAGAAACATGATGATGTCATGTTAGGTTTAGTTTGAAATAAAACAACATATTTTCAAAAGGCGGCGATAAAGTTATTATTATCTTAAACTAAGAATAACATGACTTCATTGTATTTCATTACCTAGCGTTTTGATTTCAGTTACAAAGGGTAAAAATCCATCATACAGAGTCATATAAACAAGATGCTCTGAAACATGCTATGGAAATCCCATTGAGGTATGGGCTCTTCGAGCCAAGACCACATAATTTCGTTAATCTTAAAATACTTCATTATAAGTTGGTTTTATGTTAGAATAAACTTTCATCTCCCATGTTTTCTCGTTATTCTAATGGTTTTCAATTTATTGCTGATCTTAACAACTTATTTTTATCCTATTTATACACCTTTTATTTATCTAAATTTTTCGAAACGCAAGCAAGCAATTTTTATTCATACTTTTTGTACCCTTTCTATTTTGACATAACCGCCCTTTTTCTTTTTGACCTTCAATTCTAAAAATTGATCAGATCCTCTTTCTTTTATCAAACATCTATGGAACTTTTTACATTAAAATGTAGTATTGCACAATCTATAATCTATAGGCACGAACTACTGAGCATTTTTGACAATAAATTTTGTTTTATTGCACTTTTTGTAATTTGTGGTTTTGTTCCATTCTTTAAATGCCCCCCCCCCCCCCCCCCCCATAATCTGGAAGCCTTAAAAGTTCAAAATTTCGATATATGCCCGAAGAAAATTATATTAGAATTAGCAAATGATAGCAAAAGAAGATTAGAAATTGCCCAACTTGTAAGATTAAACTTAAATTAGACCTCTGAACGGACAATGCATTGAAACATGCGTGCACAAATCAATGCTTGTGAGAACAGTTTAATATTACCTAATCTATAAAAAAGTTTAAAAGATGAATTTTTAGTAATATTTAGTTGGGAATTTCGTTCGTTTAGTTTGGTTAATTAATGTCACACGAGAGCTGCACATTGGGCTATTGGAAACGATCCAGGTTCAGGGCCCATCTCGAAAGAAAGACCTCGTATTTCTTTTTACTATAGCCAGATAATGAGGTCAACACCTGAGCTGCCACTCAGCGCCATTAAATTTGAAATTTCTTATTTGAATCTTTAAATTACCATAACTATTAATTCTCTAACTATTGTTACCACACATATTATTATAAGAATTCTCAAACTTTAAATTTGTCCCTTAATTTAATTCATAATTAGGGAGTGATGTACTAATTTTAAAAATAGTTAATGATAACTGTTGCTGTTTTGATATTTATCCACCAACATATTCAACAAAAAAAAATTTTTAATTCAGTGTCTTTTTTCATTATATATTTTTTAAATAAACAAACAAACATGTAACCTTCATGTTTCAGAAGCATTTGTGCAATGTCCACAGCATCCATGTACACAGCACAGTGAAGAGGAGTTAGACCAACATTATCAGCCGCTTTGAGATCAAGTTCATCCCCTATATAAAAAAAAATGCACATGGTTTGCAGTTTTTTTTTTAACACTAAACTTATTCTGTCTTATAATTTTAATTTATAAACTGAAAATATATAGCAAGTTTTATACCTAACTTATCTAAACTTTTATATAAAAGAATATTTTTTTCAATAAAGTAACAAATGTTCATAGTCTCATCGCTGTGAAACTAGTACTTTTCATATTAACTTTAGATGGTAAAAACATCAAATTTTGGTATAACTGAATATGCAATTCAAATTAATCAAATGGTAACCTATTTCATTTTGTACTTCCTGTGTATAGAATTTATTTAGGAGAGATTTATAACAATTGTCTATTTGGTACTGTTTCATTACTCAGTGTTCACTCTAGGCATGTTTTGAAGGGCTGCCCACCTTGCCTGTCTTTTTCCCATCTCAGTAGCTCCTTGTGCCCTTTTTTTGAAAAAATTCCCCAAGCTGTCTTTAAAATGGCATTGATTTAAAAATTTTAATTGTATGTATCTAATTAAATGAATTATGAAAGTAGAAAAACACACAAACTTCTATTTTCCTCCGTACTGTACCAGTACGCAAAATATACAGTTTTTCCCCCAAAGAGAAGATAGTTTGGGGCGAGGTTACCAGATTAGGCCTTTTATTCCCAAATTTCGTATTTAACTAGCTTTTGATCAGTTTCTTACAGGGTCTGATTAAGGCAACTTGGCTATTTGGTTTTTAGTGAAAACACTAATTTTTAATCATCACATTTTTTATAAGTAGTATCTTCGTCAATAGACATAAGTTTTGTGCAGGGTATGATTAGGTTATGATGATGATTCCCTAGTTTTCATTTGTTAATAATATTAATTTTCTTCAGGCTTAAATTTTTCCAACTCAGGTTTTTTAGCAGTTGAAATTCCAATTTGAAAAGGACAACACAAGAGCTGGTACCCCACACAACCTGAATAGGAGCGAAGTTGTTTGGACCACAAACAGATTTTCCCCTCTACACCTCTGCATTTTTTAATATGCAATCCCCCCCATCATCCATTTCTACGGACATGGGTCCGATGTGTTAAACGCTGGCCACGCCAACTGCAATCTTTAAGTGGCCAAGGTTTTTTTTTTTTTGTCAACAGAACCCTGCCCTTTTTTATTTCTAGAGTGAACACTGTATTACTAATTCCAATACATAATTGAGGTTAGAATTCAATGGGACTCAACAAATATTACACAAAGCAATTTGTTTTAAAGCATCTATTTTTAATTATAATAAAATTGTCCAGTCAGCAAAGGATTCAATTCGGGAAAAAATCCTTCGGAAAGCTGGAAACAATTTTAATCTATTCTAAAGGTTAATAATGTCCTGTGCGATAAAATAATTTTGCATCACCTCGGCATTGGATGCCATCTTAGAAAAATGCCGTCCAAAATCAGTTTTTTGTAATTATTTCCCTAGGAATAAATTATAGAGAAAAAAGTTCAATTATAAAGTTATTTTTAAAGTAATTTCCAGTAACAATTTTATTTACACTTTTTTCTGTTATTCACCGTTCAGACGCTAGAGGAGAATAAAGTAGGTATTAAACCTCTAATTGGCATAAAAATTCAAGAAACCGCTTAAATTCGACAGTTTTTTACCCATAAGTTTGTTGAAAACATCTGTAAGTCAAGTTGAGCCGGTTTATATAAGCATAACATATTAATTTGTATGAAATATAATAAAATCCTGATTATATATTAAGTATTTAAATGTACTTCTTAAAACAATCACATTCACCTTTTCGGAATCTAGCTGATGTCGTTTAATGAGTACATTCTCAATAAATATAACACTGCTTCAAATATTTTTTCAAAAAGTGATGATTTTTTTCATGTCTTTTAATACTGTTCTTTTAAAATTAATAGTATTAACACAATCGATATTCTATTTTATTTTATCAATAACCAAACAATTATAATACCTTTTTTAAATTAAATATATTGATTATTTTAGTCCAGATTTTCTGTCACTACAACCTTTTTGAAACCCTTAAGATATTTACAGAAGGTCCTGGTTCTTTATTTGTTGGGATGAGAATTAACCCATTGTTAACCCATTTTATGCAATTTTCCATCCCATGTCATTTATTTTCAGTTCATATGCCATCTAAAATTTTGGATTTAATGATATGTTCTAAAAGAATGGAATTGAATAGTGGCTTCTGTAGGAGGCAATGATGTTAAATTAAAGATAATTTTATGAAAGGATTTTTGCAAAACAATAAGTTATATATTATATGAGAGAGAGATTTCTTAGTGCGGTCCCCATATATAATATAGAATTTTCTGATGAAGACATAACTGATTAATTTCCTATTGGTATACTACACATAAAATAAATTTATTCAATAAGACACTTTGACTTTTAGACGAAAATGAACTGAGAATAAATGACTAGGGATGGAAAATTGCAGAAAATGGATTAATTCTCATCCCAACAAATAAAGAACAAGCACCTTCTGCAAATATCTTAAAGGTTATAGTCACAGAAAATATGAACTAAAATACTCAATATATTTCATTTAAAAAAGGTATTATAATTGTTTGGTTATTGATGAAATAGAGTATATATCGATTGTGTTAATAGTGCTATTAATTTTAAAAGGACAGTATTAAAAGACATGAAAGAAATCATCACCTTTTGAAAAAATATTTGAAGCAGTTTTATGTTTATTGAGAACGAACTCATTAAACAACAGATCAGATAGATTCCGAAAAGGTGAATGCGATGTTTTAAGAAGTACATTTAAATAAATAATATATAATCGGGATTTTACTATATTTCATACAAATTATTTTAATTTAATATGTTATGCTTATATATACCAGTTCAATTTTACTTACAGATGTTTTTAACAAATTTAAGGGTAAAAAAAAGTTGAATCTAAGCGGTTTCTTGAATTTTCATGCCAATTAGAGGTTTAATACCTACTTAATTCTCCTTTAGCTTCTGAATGGTGAGTAACAGAAAAAAGTGTAAATAACATTTTTGTTGGAAATTACTTGAAAAATAACTTTGCAATTGAACTTTTTTCTCTATAATTTATACCTAGGGAAATAATTAAGAAAACTGATTTTGGACGTCATTTTTCCAAGATGGCGGCCAATGCCGAATTAATAGCATACAGGACATTTTTTAGAATAGATTAAAATTGCTTCCGGCTTTCCTGGATTTTTTTCAGCATTGACCCTTTTTTAACGCTTTGCGGACTGGACAAAATTTATTGTAGAAGTATTAGAAAAAGTTTCAAAAATTCAATCATCTTAACTTTTTGTCACATTAAAGTTTCTAGTCAAACATGATTTAATAATACCAACAAAATTCATCAGCAAGATCCATCACCATCATAAAATTGGAAAGTATAACTTTTTTTAGTATAAATACTAAAAAATGTTTCAAATTTTATAATGATCTTATCAATACTAAATCACAGCAGAAAATATGCACTTTTAAACACATTGTCCTTAATGAAACTGCTACATAAAAATTATTTTTTTATACTTTATATAAAGATTTTATAATTTTCAGCTTTCCACGAAATGTTAATTATAGGTTATATTGGGTTGTCAAGGCAGATAGAATAGTACGTGGGACGGACCCAATAGTCCAATTTTTCTTAGGGACCATCACCTTTTTCACTCTGCAGCATTGTTAGGTGGGTTCATAAAGTTTGGGATTGTTTCAGTTGATAACTCATGAAGTTCTTTTTAGATATATAGTTATTTTTTTCTTTAGCTGCACATAGTGTAAAGGAAAAGCCAACTACTTGGACATATCGTTTCCTTTCATTTCCCCTCTTCCTTCAGGATAGGTCCCAAATTATCACCTGCAGTTCTGGTGTGACGTTAATCCAAACAACTAAATATTTTAAATGATTGATTTACTTAATGTCCTACAAGACACATAGAATGTGCTTGGGAATCTATCCAGAACGAAAACGCCAGATACTCTACCTCGTAACTTGGAACCATAGCCCAAATGACAAGGTTGGATGTTTAGTGGCAGCGTTTTAGGGTCAAAATCGAAGGAAACCCCCAGAAATACTGCTTTATAATTTTGATTCATAGTCCAATGACAAAGATAACATCCGAAACTGCACTTCACTCTTTAGACTTCTACACCATTTTCAATGTTGAATTCTGCAACATGACATTTACTGTACACCAGCTCCCTTTACAAGGTAAATCATTAGTTGGGTAAGGCTCAAACAAGCAACTCTCCTATTACAAGCTTCCCACTTTTCAAACCAGGCCACAGGGAGCCATTTGAAACATTACACTCTTTTGATCCAATCGTAATATAAAAGCCAAACGGATAAAATAAGAACCAACAAAACCAGTGACTTCAGCAGACAATTTCAATCTGAAAATTCAGTAAATTGTACTAAGGAAAAGTTCCCCAATTAGAGATTCAAGAAGTTGGTTATTCTTTTAACACTTTGTACGGCTAAATGAAATAAAAAAATATTTGCTATATCTCAAAGGAACTTTAACTGTTAACTTCTTGAAAAAATCAAGCTGATCAAATAGAACTGTATACTGCAAGGTTTATAATTGGTGATGGCCCCTAACAAGAATATGCTATGCCAGTCCTTATCTTATGAGTTTGTCTCGCTACCCAATAAATTTGCCTTTGTCTTATATATTACCTTGGCTGTTTAATTCTTCTAGTAAGAATTTGACGCAATAGTAGCTGTCAGAAAGGCAGGCTTCATGAAGAGGAGTGCGCCCCGCACTGTTTCGAACGTTAGGCTGCAGATAGGATTGTTGCAGAAGAACTTCGTATAAATCACCAAACTGATTTTTACGACAAAATTGATGGAGAGAACTTAAGCCTACATATAAATTGATGTTTTAAAAACTATAATAATTTGTAATTTCTATTCAACGTAGATAAAAAAAAGTCATATTACTACATACATAAAAAACATTTCGTTTTCAGTAAATTGTACTAATTTCTAACAAATTCATGTGTTCATTATTTAAGCTGAGATTGATAAACCTCAATGGTAAAACAAATTAGCTGAATTTTTTTAAATATTAAAACAAGTGGAGAGTTGCTACTTGGAGCACACAATATACAATTCGGAGGTTTTCGGTTAATTATCGAATTATTAATTAAAAAGTAATTATAATATATCCACTAATTTCAATTTTAAAATACTAAGAATCAGGATATTATAATTAGAATTGTTAAAAAAAATTAAACATTTTACTTTAAAAAAATATATATTTAACAATATTTTCAACAAATATACAAGAAGCTTGATTTAATAATACACATACCTGTTACATTTTTTTGGAAGAATATTTTCTTTTGTTTTGGACTCTTTGCAGAACTTTGTACAACAATTCTGAAATATATATTTTACTTAATCTGAATCTTTATATTAATAACTACATATAACAACAAGGGAAATATAAACTGTAAAAATTTATAAGAAAACTCAATCATTTGAATGTCAGATTTAAACAGAACAGAAAAATAAATCGTCTAAATTGATATTTTGACACCTTTTTATTATCTAAAATTACTACTTTCCAACAAAATTTGGCAGGAAACAAATGCAGTCCCCAAATAATGAAAAGGCAAAGAATGCTTTCACTTATTTACTGTGGTTTAAAAAAATATTCTCTTTGTGTAGATTACCTTGTGAAAAGCCTAAATTAAACATGAAAAGTTGTCAAAAGTTTTATTTCAAAGATTATCAAAATAATTTGTTATTTAAGCCTCGTAAACGGACTTGTCGTTCCAAAAGTAATTAAAATAATTTTACTTGAGCAATCATCATATATGCTAACATTTTAAAACATAACATAATAAAAGAATGCAAATAAAATATGAAAAATAACTATTTTTTAAAAATATAATTTTAAATTATTAAATGTTAAATATTTACTAAAATGATTTTTTGAACCCTTTAGACTCAAGTAATGATTTTCAGCCACTAAAATAACGACCTGTTACTTTGTTCCATTTTTTAAATTGTACAAGAACTGCATGTTCTTGATAAGAGAAACATTTTTTTTTGTTAGCTTGTTTTTTATGTAACTCCATTTAAAAGTATGACATCACTTGAATATCAACAACTGGTGTGAACTAGTTCATAGTTCCCACTCTTTCACTTAAAAAAAATTCAAGTACTTTTCAAGGACCCATATTTTTTTTTCAAGGACCTGATGTTGCATTAATATCAGCGCAAGATAAAAGTTTTTCGAAATACATGAAATATTTTAAAACATAAATATTCAAGAATATAAAGTTTAATAACAAATTTATCATTACTGTATGTGCATTACAAAATCTCTAAAATAGGTCATTAAAACATTTAGTATGAATTTTATAAATTTACCTATGTCTAACTTTAAAATTTTAATAAAGGCGAATAGTCAGGAAAATATCATCCTTCACCTTAGCTCTTAATAGATTTTCAATGAGTATTAGTTTATAAAAAATATACAAGTTTACATGCTAATTACAAATATCAATAGAAGATTTGAAATTATAAAATTTAATGAAAATAAGAAATGCTTATTTTTTTTACTCAAAAAAAAAAAATGACTGCACAAAGAGAACTTAAAAATATTTTATTGAAAAACAGTTATGTCAGTCTTCTAGCAAATGATCGACTTTATTATGATTGCTTTAACAAACTTTATTTTATTTTCTTTAGCTCATCAACCATACTATTAATCTTATAATTTATCTGTTTAAGTTCCAGAATTTTTGATAATAAATTTTTCCATAATAAAGTACCATTTATTAAATGATTTCAGCATTTAAAACAAAAACTCCATTTATTAACAATATTTTCTATGGAAAAGAATACAAATTAAAATTTTATTTCATTGTTAAAATTTATATTCTCTTGATTGAAAGGGTACTTTCCTTACCTTTCATTGGATTTCCTTCAGAAAGGCCAGAATTTTCTCTTTTCTAAAAGCCTTTTTTTAAAGTTTGTATAATTCAGAGTTTTTTTTAGAAATGTTTATAATTTCACAAGAAAAAAATTTAAAAAATGCACCATAAAATCATTATATGAAAAATCTCTAAAAGTTGTGCTTTTTTAAAAATAAAATTGAAATGTACTTTTGCTTCAGTTAGAACAAATTTAAAATTCAAATTGCACAATAATATTCTTTTTCTATAATAAATTAAGTCCTTGCAAAGAGTCACTACCTTCAAAAAGTTAGTCCTTTTTTTTCAATTTAATGAACTTCGGTGGCCATTTATATAAAGAAAAAATTCTTAATTATCAATATAATATAAGTTCTCGCATCATCATCATTACACTATACTCACATATAAACCAAAAAAAATCCAAAATTAATTTTATCAAGAAACAGTTTAACCCCAAGTAGGTAAATATTACAATTACAGACATAGTACAGGCTAAAAACCAAAAAAAAATCTTAATTTTTTCCAAACAGAAAACTTTGAAGTCCTCAAATTTTCTAGAGTTCCCTGTAAAAAAGTTTTTACAATCTCAAATTTCATAAAGGGAAGAGGGAGAATAGTTTCAAATAATAAAAAAAAAAATTAACAAAATATATAAGCAGTAAAACAAATTAGAAGATTAATACAACACAAACAAAAAGAAACAAGCTTCTTCCAAAATTCAATTTTTATAACTCCAAAAGATAAGTTCTAAACTTCAAATTCGTAAATTAAATTATATTTTCGAAAAATTTAATACGATTTTGTTTAGTAGTGCACAAAAAATCATGATGAAATAGAATGTAGTGAAGTATAAACATTTATTTATCAGATGCAAAAGGATTGCAAGTCGTTCAAAAGAGATCGCAGCAGATCGCGTTTAGTGAATTTCTACAATTTTAAGGTTTTCATGAATGAAAAAATTCTTTAAAGAGTGCCATTCGGAAATTGCATACGTCAGATGCAAACGAAATTTAGTTAAAACCATCTCAATTTTCGTGCGATATCCCCGTTTGAGGAAGATCGCAAATATTCGAACAAAAGGGATAAAATAAAAAGTTCACTATTTTGCTGAGGCGAAGATTGATTCTAGGGATGGGTTCTTTCAAAAAAGGGAAGGAAAATTCCACCGGCAATTTGAGAAGCGAAGAGGATCACAATTAGGGGCGTTAATGTTTTGACAGGAGTCATTCACTTTCCTTTATTGAAACATACCTTCTTTCAAAGCAGGCAATTTTTGGATTGATGCATTGTGAATTCCGGCCGATTGGGGTACCAAGATAATCTTACAGACCTACGTTTATGCGGGAAAATATTTTTTTAAACTACGGAGCGCAAAGATACTGAAAACAGGAAGGACACATTTTTCACTTCTAAAAAGGGCAGGGCGCATCGGCACTTGCTAAAAAAAAAAAGGGGGGCAGGGCGCGCCGCCCTTTGAAAAACGAATAACAGGAACACTAACTTATTGGCTTTTAGACAGTATATTGAAGATTCATAACAGTCAAGTCTAATAAATCACGTTTTACTTATTAAAAAATAGCATAGAGTGAAATTCTAATGCTATAGAGTACAAACTTTTATTTTAAATGAAAAAAAAATCATGACAAAAAACAAATATTTTGCAGTACAAAGCATTTTAAAATACTAGAATTCACACAATATCCTCAGCACTATTTAAATATTCTAATTTATAAATTGAAAAATTTCTAAAGTCCCGATTTTTGACAAAATTGGCATAACTAATTGAATCTTAAAATAGTTTAAATTTTTTTTTTAATAAATTAAAACTCAAAATCGCTTTTCAAAACCAGAAAAAATGGCTTTAAATATAATGCAAAACAACTTTTTTGTCTTTAAAGTCGGAAAAACCATCGGTCTAAAATACCGATTTATAGCAAAATAAAAGAAAATGTAATAAATAAATGTTTGGTGCAGACTTTGCATCTTGCTTTGTGTCTATCGTCTGTTATTGGTTCGATCCAGAATTTATATTCGTCGTTGTTCAACAAAAGTTTATTAAACACACATTTTCCAGGCATTTTTAGTGCCACTTAAAATAAATCGACACAAAATTAATAGGCATATAAGAATTTTTCGAAAAAGCACGTGGGCGAATATCGAGGGTAAATCGGCGAATTGAATTATGAAATTGTCCTTTTGTTAGTGTTTTGGCCGAATGCCGGAAATAAGAAAACTTTTAACATGACGTCAGTCAAAGGGAGGAGACAACTGAGTATTCTGCGCGAAAGAGAAGCGCAATCGCCCAAAACAGAATTTTTTTTAGTTTCGTTTTTCACGGGTGTTTGCTACTGGAAAAAAAAATTCAAGTACTTTTCAAGGACCTCGCGCATTTTTCGCAATTTTCAAGTACTTTTCCGGGGCCCCGTGTTCGCCAAATTAAATTCAAGAACTTTTCAAGTACTTTTCAAGGACCGTGGGAACCCTGTAGTTTGATAGATCCCTTAGATAATATTTTATCTAATTAAAATGTCTAATTCTTAACTTAAAAATGATATACCAGATTCATTAAATATAAACATATGTACAGGTTATGATTAAGTACTTACATATGTACATGTTATGATCATAGAGTAATGATACAAATAGAGGAATAAAAATGCTGATTTCCGTGTGTGCATCATTGCAACCACGTGATTTGTGGAAATGCCAATTTATTCATGCACCAATATTACTTGGCAGGCCTTGGCGACTTTCAGAACTAAACGAGATCGACATATTGTAATATTTTTTTGTGTTTAATTTTGTATTTAAATATAGTTTTTTTTTTTTTGAACGAGTGGCACAATTTAAGGGAGTTTAACAGATATATTAAGGAGATTTTTTTTACTTTGTAGTTTTGAAATAATTGCATTACGTTTTTATGTCAAAAATTTACAATAAGCGAAGTTCTTTTAATTGTTATTTTGTATACTTCAATAAGAAAATATGAACAATAAAACCTGAGAAATATAAAGAGTTTCGCTTCTTCGAACATTGAACACAAATAAAATATTTTCGTTTCGTTAATGAAGAGGAAATATTTAGCGCATATTGTTTGAAAATAAGTAAATACGTACATATATGTTGAATACGGACATAACTCCTTATCACCAAAAGAGGAGAAAGGGCACCAAATTCAAAACTCTTGCAGATGTCTGAACGCCAAATGTGGCAGCGCTATAACCACGTGATGTGGGTTTTTCTTTTCAATGTTGAAACCTCGGCCTTACGAGAGTCTGATATTGAAGGCGCTTTCTATTTAATATTACAACTCTCTGGTTATGATTAAGTACTTTATATTGCTACTTAGTAATGGCGTACTTCAGACAGTAACACAGAAGATGGGGAACACCTTTATACACCTGATGCACCCAGTCCAATTTGCATATATCAACTTGAGTTTTGACGAGAGATTGGTTATTCTGTACAACTAGGCCATCACGTATCCCACGGCACTCTTCCAACAAGACTATCATGGTTTCTTTCAGTGTGTTATCTGGTTTAGAAACAAGTTTCCGACCGGCATTTGGCATCAATGACTGAAGGTGCAGTTCACTGAAAAGATTGTGTTACATTCTGCAATTCTTTGGTTAGGAATTATACTGCTTGGCATGTGCTTTACATTTTTAAACCATGCTCTGTGGTGTATATTCCTGAATGTATAATTCAACTTACATGATTGTATTTATTTTGAGGTAAGTTTCATCTCCCTTTATATAAATTGCATTTGATGATTGTAGTACTGCTACAAACATATTTTATTAACCTTTTGCACTCGAGTGTCGCATTAATGTAATATTTGAATATATAGAAGCTATATTATTTTTTATTTGGGAAACAGTTCCTAAAATATTACAATCAAAGCTAAAAAAACATTGGACCCATGTTAATCCTCTATTGTTTAAAGATGTTTTATATCTAACTTGTCTTCTTAATGGAAATGTATGAATTGTTTTAAAAAACATAATACAGTAACAGAAAATTAAAAAATAATTTTTAACAAAAACCAAATTTATATGAAATTATGCAATTTAAATCAAGTAACATATTTTTGAAGAGTTTTACTGTTTTTAAATTTTATGGTTTTGTTCGGCAAATATTTATTGAAAGAAGAAAAAATCGATTGAACTCTGTACTTGAGAAGCCATACAAGTTGGTTGGTCTGTAGCAATGAAAAAATTCAAATTTACAAACAATATTATAAAGAGGTAATGCTTACTTTTTAGAAGCACGAGTTTTCTTCTTAACTTCTACTGTGGAGATGTCATGAAAGAAATAATTGTACAACTAAAAATTAAGAAAAAATCAATATTTTAGTAGGATTCCAATTAGCATGAAATATCTTAATAAGTTTAAATTGGTAGATAGACAAAAGTTAATTAAGATACTATTGACCAATTCAGAAAAAGTATGAATCTTTATTAAAGACCACAAAGTTCTAAATGTAAAAAAAAAATATCCTTCAAAAAGTTATTTACCTAAAAAAAAGTCTCTTTAGAAAGACCTATACCAAAAAGAACCATTTACCAGAATCTGAATATGAAAAAGCCCACAAGAAAATCTATACTGCAAAAAGAACCTTAAAATACTGCAGATTTAATACAAAAAAAATTGGTAAGTAAATTTGAACAAACAATAAAAACACATTCCAAAAATAATTGATAATTTGAAATTTATTTTGGCATAATAAAGTTTTGAGATTATCATAAAAATATTTTTTAAAACATCTGAATTAATGACAGAATAATACAGCTAGAATATACCATGGATTTCAGCTCTCAACATATTGAACAAAATCTTCTTCCAAAGTAGTTCCTACAAATTTTAAAAAGTTCAAAACACAGCACGAAGTCCGTTACTTTTCAAAGCGCAAAAAGAACATGCTAAAGAATACCCCTTAGAAAAAACAGTGAAATGTAACTGTTCCATAAAAAGAACTACATAAAAACGTTCCCCGAGGGCAAAGGGTTGATTATATTAGATAACTATGTTGATGTACTGCTCAACTAATTTTTCTAATAAAAATAATTTCTTGCACTTACTATTGTGTCTGTCATTTATTAAAAAATATCCGTTATGTCAGTTAATCTACAAACACTTAAACAATTTTTGTAATTAATAAGTCATTTCACTGTTTAGAAATTAAAATATTTTTTTCTTTACTTGTTTTGTTTATATTAAAAAATATTAAAGATATACTTTGTACGTTGCACCTCAAACCATTTACTTAAAATACTGTATAAAATAGATTATTTTTATTAATTTAAAAATTGAGTGTATTATTGAAAAAGCTGGATATCTCGTTACATGATAGTGTGAACTTTAATAGTGTGAGTTTTAATACATATATATTACTCCCCATATCGAATATAAATCAAGTAATGAAATTGTGCAAGTTAATCAACTGGCTGTGATTTAAATCAAGCAAAGAAAAGATAATTTTACACATTACTTTTAAAAAATGTTTTTAAAAAAATACTGATAAATGCTAACCTAAAAAAGAATGCTGGCAAAGGTACTATATTTTTTTCATGTTTGCAATTTATAAATAATTTTTTTAATGTTATCAAAGAGTGCACAGAATTTCTTTGTATGACTTTTTAAAAATTCCAAGTATTTTATTTTCTACTGGCTGAACAAACTTGTTAAAACTGTCTCTTGACCATAACTAAGAAAAACCCTATTTACAAACATATTCACTAAGAATAAAAATAACTAACATAACTGAAAATTAATTACAATGGTTCTTAATAGAAATTACATATATGATAACATAACGAGATCAACTTCTTTAAAGCAAAGAGAATGTGTAAATATAAAATTGAAAATTTAGTACAATTATTTTAGACCAGTAAATGCTATTTAACTTTTAAAACAATGTCATCGCTAATCAAAGTAACACTATATGTAATCATTAAAATGGTATCGCAACATATTTGTTAAAGAACATGCAAAATTAAACATAAAATTGTTGATAATTAAAAGCCGGCTGCAAGGAGGGCATCGGGTAAGCGTCCTCTTTCGGAATGTCCCTGGAGTGGAAAGTACTCTCGCGTATGACAGGGGCTACCACCAGGGCTATTTCTTATAGCTTTCCTATGCTATTTCTTTATAGATTACGCAATTGTTCGGCGCCAATAGATTACACAATACTACATTTTATTAAGACCGGATACTATTTTAATGTAAAAAAGTTGCAAAGAGACATAAATAAAAGAAGGGGGTTTGATCTATTTTTAGAATTGAAGGTCATACAGTTGCATTTTTCTATGTAAAGAAAAGATATGCTATTTCTTTTTCCGAAAAAAAAATAAAAACAGAATGAGTAATGGTCCGCTGAGTCCCCCCCCCCCCCCCCCCCCTACCTACGTGCCTGTGGTAGTGGGAGGAAGTTGGGGTTCAAAAATGTTCCTTTATTCGGCAATGCAATAGAACAATTGACTTGAAATATAGTTTTAAAAAGTGCAATATTAAAAAAGTGCAGGGGCAACATCCCAAAAAAGTGCGGGAGCTATGTATTTTAATTTTTTAAAAAATTAATTAAATCACAAATAGGACTAAATTTCTAATATTTAAATGACAAAAAATATATAAAATGAATATATTTCAAAAATACAACAATAAAAAACTTACTATGGTCTTCAGTGTCCAAGTGCACTGATTATTTTCCTGCAACTCCTTATTATATATCAGTTGATACAGCTTATGTTGACAAATCTTTACTTGAAAATAAGGTAACTTAGACATAGCAAAAAACCCTTTCATGTTCCGTGCACTACTGAAAACATCTAGATAATATAAAAACGTTATTTAGAAACCTGTTGCAGTTTAATTGAAAAGCATAGGGCAGAACGGGATAAGTAATTTTGGCTATAACGAGTTTTATATAGGCATTTTGCATTTTTAATTATACAGGACATGTAATGTAGACAATTAACTCACCTGGACATTTCTCCAATATAAGATTTATCTGGGCATGAATAGACTGTGAAAATGGGTCAAATGAAATCTCATAGTTCATCTTGTTATCCAGTAAGAGGTGTAAAATCTCAAAAATGGGGACCTATGACAAAAAAAAGGTGTGAATATACAGGGTCTTTAAGAATAATCTTGACAACTCTGACACACAATCAAACTTGAAAGAAATAAGACAGCTAAGGTATGGTGCTTGTACATGTAACAGCAATACATAAAGTTATATTTGTAAAAAATTTCCCCAAAACCATTAACAAACATTCAACACACCATTCTAAAACCATTAAAGCACAAATAAATCATCAATGCACTGAGCTTAAACCTGAGGATGGGTGTATGTCCAGTAGCAGAAAAGCAACAATGTGCGTCGTATGTCACAGATTTTGGACAAAGCCTGTTTTTTCAGAAGTAAATCTAAGAACTTTGTTATGGCTACAAGGTGAAAGTACTTTAAGAAATAATTACAATGGAAAAAATTATAGATTCAGCTTAGATTAGCTAATTTTCCTTGCCATTTCGTCTCAAGTATGGGAGATTAAAAATATTTTTCCTAAGTTTTTTTTTATATTTATTTATGCTGCCATTATTTTTTGGTTCTTTTTTACTTAAGAGTGATTAATATGTGTAATCTAGAAAGTAATGGGTTGAAGACAAATGAGTAAAAGACAACAAGATTGATTCATACCAATTGTTATTTTTTTTACAAGAGATGTATACTATTATCTATGTACAAATTACTTGTAGATAATTTTTACTTTCCAAAATCATGTCGTGGAGTATTTAAAAGTTTTATGTTACTGGGGGTACTATATAAAAATTATCTTTGCAACCTTTTTGTGTTTCCCTCACATATGTATATTGGCGTGAATAGACCTGTATGTGAAAGTAACAGTGTTTGGTGAAGGGCACCAGTGATCACACATAAAAAACACTATATTTTATAAAAATGCTGGAAAATAATTAAACAAAATTATCTTTTTAAATATACTAACAAATCAAACTTAAAAAAAAAAAAGCATAATTTTGTAACCATTTTATATAAAATTCTATGGTGATCAATATATGAACTTTTTTCTAAGTACAGCTATTTTGATAATTTGGTTTTAAATTATAAGGGTAAGGGTCTCATAATGGTTCCATCCTGTACACTTTTCCAAGAGTTTTTCTTAGAAAAATAGAAACTTCAAAAATTGCTATCAATAGGTATATATTTAGCTAGGACAGACATGTGATTGGTCAAACAAAAAGGTATATAAAAGTTCATTTGTAAAGTAACCGATAAGAACATTACTTAGCTTAAATCTCTATTTCAATAAAACAAAATTCGTAAATTTTCGCTAATTCACTGAAAAATTACATGCCTGAGCTTAGTTATTTCCATGAGACACGGGCTTATTTAATTCTATGGGGTGTCGTTAAAATTTACCTACTGGCATTTTTGCTAGTTTATTTTAACATAATGATGTTCCCAACAAAGTTTTGAAACACAAATATTCAGTAAATATAAAAATATCACCCCTCAAACAAAGATAATCAAAACATACCCTTAAATCTGCTACTTTGTAAGCCTTATTGATCCATTCTAATAAAATTGAGAATCGTTCTTCAGAATCATCGAAAAAGTCACTAAAAAATAAGATTTCATTCACACTAAGAATGACAAGTATTCAAAAATAAATTTTACGGAAATTGAATTGCTTAATTCTAAACCTGTAATCAATGATCAGACATAATCTACGAGATGATCAAATTCGAAGAGTAAAACCTTCTAGAATACTTGGCTTGATTAAAAGAATTTAAGGCAATGCAGTTCATTTCAATACAAACTACAATGGTAAAATAACAAAGCATCAAAAAATGGTAATTAAAATATTTTTCTTACTGTTGTACATTTTAATCCGAATAAACATGCATCACAAATAATCATACATATGAGAATTGTGACTAAACATTTTTTTATAAGAGATGAAACATTTATATTATAATTATATATATATATATATAACTCAAGTTTTAAAAGTCATGGGATAGCAGTATACAAATTTTCAAGTGGTGCTCACATAAAGTTAAAAGAGGATAAAGTATGATATATGATTGTCAATGTAGTCTGTTGAAATGTTGAGTGTCATGTGAAACGTTAAATAAATTGATAATGGCTATCCATCGAGAAATAAAAAAATTTGGGCAATGGATGATAAATGGAGATCAAAACATGCAGAATAGCATTTTGGAAGTTGTCGAGGCTTTGAAGATTTCTGGATCCACAGCGTCAAAGATGTATTTCATAGAAGACATTACATGAAGCTAATTTTAATCTTCTAATGCATGAATTCTTCTTTGTGTATTTGAAGGTACTCTGTCTTAAGGCAGACACATGCATTAGAGGATTAAGTATGACATTAGTTGTCTCAAAAAGTCTACAATTTACGTCGAAACTATAAATCTGGTTTTGTAATTTAATCAAATTAGTAAAAAGAGATAAGCCGAATGTAGTTAATACCCCACATAATATAATCTTTCTGAAAACCAATCCTATGCTACAAATCTTATAATCAGTAATATTAAGTTGAGAATAGCAACCAGTTATTTAGAACATTACTGTAACCCTCCCCCCTTATTGTAGCTTCCCTTCCTTATTTCCACCAGCCATCGGAATTTTGTCCAGTCAAAGGATCCCTCTAAAATTTGGTGGTTGAGGGAAACTTTAATACAAACAAATTTGTCCCATCTGGGAATCCCAACATCTTACAAAACCGGATGGACATGCTCTGGCTAACACTATATTCTAATTAGAGATAGTATAAGGCCCATCTAATTTTGAAATTACCACTGCATGTTAATGGTCATGTAACATTTAACAGGTTTATTAAAAAAACCTATTAAATGAAACCAAATGGCAATAGATCAATTGGAGACATTGGCTGAACTCTTCCTTTATTTAGCAAAGGGGATGCAAATTTTATGAATGTTATTTAGAACATTGAAGAAGATGTTGTTAGGTAGAAGGAAGTTCTTGTTAAGTCCCGCCCCCTCAACCTTGCCAAAATGTTTCTTCCGTTTCTTATCGAAGTGTAAAAACATTTCACTTTTTTGTATATATATAAAGGTAATTTGTAATTCCTTCATTGGCATTAATAAAAATAACTTTGTAACAGAGATGTTATAACCCTACAGAGTTGCAAAAACTGTTTAAATTTTAGAAGGGAATTTCAAGAGGAGAAAACCCCTTTTCTATGTAGGTGGAAATATGGATAACTAAAAGAAAATATTACTTTGTATAAATGCGATAGGTAAATTTTTTTAAATATTGTGTGATAACGTAAGGCAGTACTTAGAAAGTTATTGAACTTAATGTTATTCAATAACAGTATATTCGCATTTTTTTTACCTCAGATATAAGAAAATTATAGCAAACACAAAAAAATTATAAATAAAATTTTTAAAGAAAATATTATAACAAAAGCTTACTTTTCTAAAGATAGAAATTTTGTGATCATATCAGCATAAAATTCTAAAAGAATATCACAATTCGGATACTTGACAAAATTGTCAGGCCTTTCCTTATTTGAAGAAATATTGTAATGTAGAAAGGATGATCTGAAAAGAATTTTTTTAATCAAAAATAAACAATACAAATAACATTATAAAAAAATAACATTTTAAAATATTATTTATTAATAACATTATTACATATTATTAATTAACTTTTCTTAAAGTTGATTAGTTAAACTCAAAATTTATCTTTTACACAATAATGGCTAAACACGCCTTGGTTTAAGATTTAATGTAGTCTGAACCACAATATCTACATCTTTTCAGAATCCAAACTCTTTACATTTGGCATGAGAAGACAACAATATTTCTCACCCACAATTCTTAAGAACCCTCAGTTTTCATTATTTTGTCAATCAATTAAGTGTTACACAGATTAACTAAAGTAAATGCATCTAAACCTGACACCTTTTATTTAATTGTTTGAAACAATAAAATAAAATAATTTAGATGTTTTACACTGATACTTATTTTTATAATAGGTTATACTGAGTTGTTTTTAAAGTGAATTGCCATAATTATTATAATTTTGGAGGGGAAAAATTCATGGTGGATATTTTGTTGTCAGATGGCATGTCTTTCTTAATCAGAATCATTAAAAGGCAAGTGTGAAACAAACATTTTTATTATTTATTTTTGCAGTGAAATAATTTGTGGTATTGTTATTTAGACACATAACCTCAAAAACTATATTTTTTTAGAAGGAGCGACAGATTTAAGATACAATTCCCTACCTTGTGACAGTCCCGTTTTGCCCATCGTTGAATCTAAGTTTTGCGTGGCCTGGTTGGTTGGTTCTGGCGTAACCACAGTCGTATCTAGCGAAGAAGATTATCGGATATGGTAATCGCGACAGCCGGCCAGTGCACGTGCGCGGAGATGCCTTATAAACGGGATCGTTCGCATCTCTCGTCTGTCTCAGCTAGTCTCGTATAGTGTCAGTCAGTCTCCGTTCCGTCCGCGTCTCAACCTTTGCTCCTTAGCCAGACATCCTTGTGCCAGCTTAAGGAGCACTATATATTTTCATCCTCTTAAACCTAATGACACATTTTTAAAATGTATAATTTAAGGCTATGTTCAATTCATTATTGAAGCTATGACAGCCGGCCAGTGCACGTGCGCGGAGATGCCTTATAAACGGGATCGTTCGCATCTCTCGTCAGTCTCAGCTAGTCTCGTATAGTGTCAGTCAGTCTCCGTTTTAACCGTCAGTCTCCGTTCCGTCCGTCATGGTGCTACATATTCGTTTATACGGTTACCTGAACTATTTTTAGCAGCAATTTCGAACATGATAGCGGATGAATACAACAATGTGTATTTTCAAATCACCAGTGTTTTTTGGAACTGCTTAAACTAGAAGGCTTACGTCTCAAGTCATCAGCTGTCAGGTTAGTGGTTTGATAGAGTAGAATTGCAGTCTAACTGGATATCTTGTGCATTGCTAGTTATGCCACCTGTATTAAGTGTGATTGAAAAGTTTGAGACTAAAATGGGAAGCAGTTTTGAATTGCAATTTTCGAATAAAAGAACAATTTTTGGTCATCTTGGTTTGGCTAATAGATTCTTCGTTATTCATTAGGGCCATGATAAAAAGGTTTTTTTCAAATATTTTTTATGGAAGCGGGATTGATTAAAAGTGATATGAAGTGTGATGGGGATATTGTCGTAACGCTGTACGACGTTAATATAGTGCTTTGTCATATATTACTTAATTTGTATATCATTTCCCATTTTTTATTAATTTAATTTCATCATGTATGTCAACGGTTTAATTTTTCACTTTAGTTAAGTTTTTATTTTAAGATTGAACTCTCTCGCACAGAAACTCTCTTGCCAAAATCAAAATTGGGTTTATTTTGGCGTTTTTGTTTTTTTTATTTTAAATTTTTTTTATGCAGGCTTTGTTTTAAATTAATTCCCGATTTTTATCCCTGTTGATTTTCATCCACCTGAGAACTTTTTTCACATCGACCATCTACTTTCAAGCCGGCATCCTCTACAAGATCCATGGATTTTTAGTGACGCTCAACCATCTCCCACAGATCTGCCATTTTTCCGCCATTTCAATATGCCTTTTTTCTCAGCGCGTCAACAAGACAGTGAACTCTATTGACCCCAACCACTCTTCAACCAATTAAGATCCTGAAAAAGGGTCACATGGGTCCTCGATAGACATGCTCTAAGGAGCGAACGGACCCTTTTCCTTCGGGGCAGAGGACCGCCCATGCGAGCGAAATACGCACCCCCTTTTCCGAAGAGGGAGAGTCACCCACGCTAAGAAAGCGAGAGACGCTGAGAAGAATCGGCGGTTACCAGGAAAATCTCGACTCCCAAAAAAGAGGCCAGAACGAGACGCGACACTAACATCGGACAAAAAAAATTCCTCCAAATGATAAAAGCGATCAAGATCTTCTGCAACAATTTGGGATGTCAGCTAAGCCCCTTTTCTTTTATTCGTTAAACTTTAACACTTAATGATTTAAATTTTGTGTTGTGTTTTCTTTATCTCTTGGATCTTCTTGCTCTAGCGATACATCATTTTTGAGATGTTTTTTTGTTTCGAACTTGTGTTATTGCATTTCATATTTCATTTTACTTCACTTGTGCATTTGGCCTTTAATTACTCATGTTCACAAAAACTGTGAACATTATTCTAAACTTTAATTTTAAATTGTTCTAAATTGATTGTTTTTTTTTGTGTGTACCCCTGTAATTTACGTGTAAGATTTACAACTGTTGGAGCAATACGACAATATGAAGCTAACACTGAGGGCAAATAAGTCTGATAGATTTGTGTATTGTGTATGCAGAAATCGTAAGGGGGGGTGGCGATGTTTGTTTATGTTGTCACTGTTTAACTTTCCTGGATACTACATTTGTGGGAAAAATACTTTTTTTAAATTGTTTTATGGGTCAGTTTTTTTTTAATTTATGCACCATAGTCAACTGCTCGAATTAATGCCTGTAAGCACCACGAGCAACTGCTCGAAAGGGAAACCAGCTTTGATCCTGAATAGTAATAGGCCGCAGGCCAGAGACCACAATTTCTTGGGTGCCATGATCGAGGTGCGAGTCTGTGACATTAGTGCACAGTACGTGGTGTGCTTAAGAATGTCGGTCAATAACTAAAAACACCAGGAAAAGTCTAATAACTGCTTCTGTTGCATAAAACTTTATACTAAATTCTAAAATTCATCGGCGCAAATCGGAAAAACGTTTTGGCGACTTTTTTTTTCGCCAAGAAAAAACCTGTACCAAATGTCCTATGACATCTGTTCCAAAATAGTTTATTAAAAATTAATGCTTGCTTGGAAATAGCTTCTATGACTATTTCTGACATTATAACAGTTGTTTGAAAATTTATAAACCACTGACTATAGCTAGACAGACTTTTTAGTTAAAAAATAAATTTTATGGAAAATTATTCCTTACAGTGTCAGGTTTAGGTGCACTCACCTTTTTATTTATAATTGTAAGGAATTATCTAATTTTAATAGATTTTATTGTTGGCATTTTAAACATTACAAACTAAATATCAAGGAAGATTTCTCCACAATTAACAGCTCTTTAAAAAAAATACATAAAAATTACATATATATTTATAGTCATTGTTATTAAACTGTATAATAAAACGAAAATGATAAATTGAACAATTATAAATACAGCTGAACATATAGTTTCAGACAAGGAACTACAAAACAGAATTAAAAAAAAAAATGAAGTTATTAAGTTAACAAAACTAATAGAACATTACTTCAATTTTTAAAGTTATTTCTTGTTTTCAACCCTTATCTTACGGCAAAAAAGTATTTAACCTGTTAAGAATCTATTACATGTGATAAAAACTAAACAAATTCAAGTTTTAAAACTTACTTCACAAGATGTGAAAAGACACTCCAGATATCTGCAAAAACTCCACTTATATCTTGAAGAACTGCTCTATAATCATACGGAAAAGAATGGCTCCTTTTATCAAGAAACAGCAAATAGTTGTGCAAATAGACATTAACTTCATTGGCAATACTTCTTTCACAATTTTTCTAAAATAAAAACCAACTGATGAGAAGTTATTAAACTATTACCTGTCAATGCCACACAATAAAAATGTATTCTTTAAACATAAAAAAAAATTAAGACAAATTTCATTTGAAATGCATAAAACACAAAATAATCAATAATAAAACATTGTAATAAAATTTACCATCAAAACATTGAAGATCAAGTTATTCACAACAGAAGGAGGTGGAACTTTGTCTGAACTAAATCTTATTAAGCTTATAGCATCCTTAAATTCTGATTGAGAAATCATTGAATTGAACGCTACTGCTATACTTTCAGACATCATTTTCCTAACCTAAGGAATAAAATAGATAATTAATACTAACCAAGTTATGTTGAAAATAAATTTGGCTTTATAAAAATCTTTCAAATATTTCATACTTGAAAAATACACCTTTTAACAAAATTTAGTGACTGAAATATCCAGTGCTCATTTTGGACATTTTTTTTATAGGTGGCTGGTCAGTTTTTCTTTGAAAATTGAACCCACCGGCCCTTTTATGAGCAAATTCTCATCCTTCCCCAAATCCCACGATTCACTTAACCATTTTATAAAAATATCCGTTTCTGATCTTTTCACTTCAGTAGCATAAAACAGATTTTCTTTCTTTTGATAACATAACAAAATCTGCACCAATTGAAAACAATATTTTCAAAGTGATTTTTCGACTTTGGAGAAGAAAATAGCTTGCCTTTCAGACAGTGGCGGCTCGTGGTCGAAAATATAATATTTTTCTTTAACAAAACTGTGCTACTTTTTCAGGAATTGAACTGTCTTCATTTGTATAGAATCTCTAAACATGTCTAAAAACAAAAAAAAATATTAATATAAACAAGGATATTAGAGACCTTGAAAGAATTCCATTAGTGGCTATTTTATTATCAACAGATAATCAATGATTTAAAGTATAATCAATGATTTAAAGTATTACTGTAACAGATATAATTCCTTGTACCGGAACTCTTCCAAAATGGTACTGTTGGCTGCCCCTTTCATTTTATTAGAACATAACCAAATGTATCCTTCCGCCAAATGTTAATCTTTGTAAACCCTTTCACTATAATCACAGAGCAAGTAATCCCCGGCTTTGCTGGTCAAGAAAATTCAGCTCCTCATTAAATTAATATTAAAATGTTTTCATCCTGAATTCAATACTTAATAAGACGATCAAGAGTCATTCCATGTCAAATCCACACAAGATAATGCATTTTTTTCCCTCACCATCTCTGATTTTTATGTAATATGATGAACTTGTTATACCTACTAAAAATGTAAAAAATGCAAAATTTTAACCTCCTAGGCCTATTAGTTTTTTAGTTATTTGCATTTCAAAATGGCTAAAAACGTACAATCTGCCTCCGATGGCTGCATATAAATTACTATAACTCCAGTTCTAATTAACTGGTATCGTTTTAAAGCCCTTTAAATGACTTTTCAAATGATGTGAAACACATGAAAGTTTGGTGAATAACATTTCAAGGTCATATTATTTGAACTTTGGCCTTGAATTCCCAAAAAAACAAATTTCTCAATTTTCACTATATTTTTTCCCTGAATACTACAACATCTGAACTACATAGTACACCAATTTTCAGAGTGGGATGACAATGGGATCACACACACACAAAATTAGAAACAAAAATATGCAATATATTGGGGTCATTCGATGTCGTGAGTTGTCAAATCGATACCAGAAAATGCATTTTTTTTCCACACCATCTACGATTTTTATGAAATTTGGTGAACTTGTTATACCTACTAATAATGTAACAAAATTCACAATTTTAACCTCCTAGGTTTATTAGTTTTTTAGTTATCTGCATTTCAAAATGGCTGATTTTTGAAAAAAAAATTTAATGTGTGATCCCATTTTAAAATTGGTATACATGTAGTTCAGATGTTGTATTATTCAGGGAAAAAATATAGTGAAAATTGAGAAATTCGTTTTTTGGAAATTCAAGGTCAAATAATATGACCTTGAAATGTTTTTCATCAAACTTTCATGTGTTTCACATAATATGAAAAGTAATTTAAAGTGCTTTAAAACGATACCCAAAATTATTTCTATATGTTAATTAGAACAGGAGTTATGGTAATTTAAATGCAGCCATTGGAGGCAGATTGTACGTTTTTAACCATTTTAAAATGCAAATAACTAAAAAACTAATAGGCCTAGGAGGTTAAGATTTTGCATTTATTACATTCTTAGTAGGTATAACAAGTTCATCAAATTGCATAAAAATCGGAGATGGTGAGCAGAGGTGGCGCCACTGGGGGTGCTGGGGGGGGGGGGGGGGCTGTAGCCCCCCCGTCGGGCAAGCCAAGCCCCCCTGTCGGGGAGAATTATGAAGTTCATCGGGGAAGAAGTGTTAATTTAATTGTTAAAAACAAGTTTTTGTGAAACATTAAATAATTTTTTTTTAATAAAATGGATCTGTGTCATCTTGACAGGCAGAATTCCAACAATGTTACAGTTCATTGAAATCCCGACTTTTATGTCCGAATAAGGGGCTCGGACAAGCATCCTATGGGCGCGAGTTCAATCCTCAGCATGTGTGTAACGATTTAGTAAACGGATGGTTGTCAAATTCGCCCTTTTCCCAACCAAGATACTATATTCTCCGTGTATGAGCTTGCTGGGAGGGCTGGATGTAACGTAAGGGTATTTAACGCAGTTAATTGAAAAGTATTAGTCAGTAAATTTAAGAACTTTTGGGGGGTTGTGGCGTTTTATTTCAAGATTGGTTTGTCGGGCTTGACATCTCGTCGTAATTTTGATCCTGTCGATATTTTTACGTTTAGGAACTTTAATTAACCTTTTTATACAGTAATTTCAGTAAACAAACAAACAAAAAAAATTAGTAATAAAAAATTAGGTAGGAAGTGTCTCTCTCAAAACGGCCGCGGTGTTTAAGGCATGTAACGTCAAACTCAACTCAAGCACTTTTTGGGTTTCGATAAAAACTCTACATGCTCTCAGACGAGTATGAGTTAGATTATAATGCAATTACGCCAACGCTGTTCAAGGCTTATGATTTCGTTACGTAAGTTTTCGTTATGTTCATGTTTTTGTTAAAGTTCACTTCGCCCACGCCCTGCATGCACCCTTTACACAGATATGATTTTAAAAACATTACATGTAAAAAAAAAGATTTTTACTCTTATAAAATACCGTCTCTCGTTTGTACAATTGATCATGGATACTGAGCAAAATACGTATCTCCGGTATTACCGTCTGTAAAATTATTTCAATAAATGTGTATTGATTCATCCATTTTACTGGTCATAAAAAAAAGCAAGTATATGACTCTAAGGCCCATTTTACACAATTCTACATTTTATGTCAACGAGTAAAACGCGCATGAGCTTTTCGGTGATTCGAGAATTCATACGGTATGGATTCTCGAATCACCGAGAAGCTCACGCACGTTTTACTCGTTCGTGTAGAATGGACCTGCCTTACCTTAAATTGTACTTTTGTACAGATTGTAAAATTTTTGTCAGATTAAATTGCACCTTGTACAGATTTTTTATTATACAACTGCAAGTCAAAAATTAGGAAAAAAACTCCGTTTTGAACTATTTTTTGTACATTGTCTTTACGAAACAAATTTGGCATGACGTAAAAAAAAACATTTCATCCAACATTGATTACTTCAATAATACAGAAAAAAAACAATAGTCATTTAATTGTTGTCTCAGTTCACCATGTTTTATGTTCATGTAGTTTCATTTTAACGAATGTGGACAAATATATCGGATTTTGCGCAGTCTAGTTCCAAACGTAAAATTTATTTTACTTTTTGTTGAGGCAACCATTGTCACTTGACCATAGGAGAACAATTTAGCCGTCCACGGCAGTTTGAGAGTCGCTTTATTTCCCAGACCAGACAGATGCCTCCAAAAGATAAAATCAGTTTCATCGAGTGAGAATAGTGGTCCCTCTTCTATGTTTCTCGACCCCCTTGTGTTTCTTGACAAAGGGACGGCAAAACGCCCCTCTCGACTCGGATCCAGTTCAGCCTTAGGGGGCATACTAACTGTCCAGCCGAGGCGGCCGCCGAGGTATTGGGAGCAATGCCGCTAAAAGCGCAATTAAGGTGGTAAACATGTCATCTGTCACTTGTTATCTTCATTTTCAAAGGAAAAGAACTAAAGGCAAAATATTTTCATTCAAGAACACCCTTTTCCACTTTATAGTTTTTTTGTTCTTTTAGCTGGCTTTTTACTGGCAAGCTCTCTTTGAATTTGGGGGTCATGAATCTGCATGGGATAGGACACAGAAAGGACTGCTGACTGGTGTTGGTACACTAGTATTTAAGGTTTCTAAGAAAAAGGAGGTCCAGTAAACGAACCGACCACTTGTATTGTACGAAGCAGAACAGTCCGAGTTCTGTTCTTTATGAAAGGTTTAAAAAACTTGATAAAGTTTGCTGTTTTTAATTTTTAAAAGAGTAAAAATGCAGTAAAGTAGGCAATGCATTGAGATTAGTGAGTGTCCGATCTGCCAGGATCTATTATCATATAGGGGATTTGGGAACCACAGTACCGTCAAACTTTGATGCAATTCGTATAAGGTGAGATGTCTTAAAAATTATTGCGATTTTTTTTTAAAAAAAATATTTTTACATGACAATTTAACAATATTTTATTTATTTTGTTAAGAACGGAATTCTATCGTTTGTTGATTTTTATGTTTTCGGCATTTCGAAGAACAATTGTAATTTTTATATTGCATATTTAATTTATTTAGTATGGTACTTTTTTCTAACAATACATTTTTTATATGAAGTTTAAAAAATACCTTTATTTTTATTACTGTACATTTTGTGAAATTTAAATTTATTTGTAATTTAATAATAAAATATCAATATGGAATAAGTTTTTCATGTGGGATCGTTAAAATTAATATATTGAGAAATATTTGTTCTAAAAAAATCAGTTCAGAAGAAATCAGATCCTATTTTAAAGGACAATCATGGTTCAATTAGGTAGTCAGAAATAGTTTTCCATTGAATGGACAGTCGTTAAATCCATTAAATTTTTAATCAGTCCTACTAGGTAATTTAAACATGTTAGTGTAAGTAAAATAAAAATATAAAATTGAATTGATTAAAGAAATTAGAATTTTTAACAAACATATATTACCTAAATTATTAATAGGTTAAACAAAAGTCAAAATATGAGTTTTCTATGTATTAGACACAGGCGATTCCATTGTCAATTCAGCTTTAATTTTTCAGGCTGGGGATATTAGCCCCCCTGTCAGGGAAGACTAGCCCCCCCCCCCCCCCCCCGTCGGGCAATTCCTAGCGCCACTACTGATGGTGAGGAAAATGACTGTGTTGATTTTACATGGAATGACCCGAAAATGCTAACCCTAGTATAATAGTAAGTCTTGTTATATTACAACAATTGGTAATTTGATGCCGCAATTACTTGTATTTTGATGACCGAAAATTATTATTTGCAAATTTAATGTTGTTTTTATTACATGCTTTTTTTTTCAGTTTCAGATGTATTTATTAAATATTTAGTTACCATCAGCTAATTAGTTACCAGTTTTAGCAAAAATCAGCATTTGAGCAGTTTTTCTGATTTTTCCGATCAATCAATTTATTTTCTTAGTTCCTGGTTCTACAATTATTTGACTACATATTAAAAACCAATCAGTTATGTCAAGAAAAACAGCATTTTTAAAAAAAAAAAATGCAATTTGATGCTGATTTTTGAAAAAATTAACTATAGGTATTACAAATTTGAGAGAGTGACATTTTGGTTAATTCCTAGTGTCCAGTGCCCTCGCCAAATGGGATTTGGCGACAAATGATTGGGCGATAAAGTTTATATTTTGGCAACCATACTTGATGCGTGCCAAAATATCATGTTATATGGCAACCCTAAATTTTTTACCTCTAGCTTGGTAACCGCCTGTAAGCACCATGATCGACTGCCCGGACCAACGCAATGTCCGCCATTTTACGTCATCTGACTATGGTTCAAAAATACGAGGTTTTTCCTTCAAGATAGGCCCCGAACCGTTGCCAATAGCCCACTGTGCAGCTTTAGTGCGACATTATTTAACCAAACCAAACCGCCATTTTGATTTGACGACACAAAAAAAACGTCATTTTTGCCTTGGCGCCAATTTTTGGACAACGGGGCACCGTACACTAGGAATTTACCGACATTTTTCTCAAACTAGCACCCTTTTTCATTTCCAGAGTGAACACTGAAATATCTGATATGTCATTCTATTTGATTAAAACATAACTACAATTCAAACATATGAATAAAATTGTATTTTAGGTACATGAAATTTTTACTCTCAACTTTTTTTAAAAATATATTTCAGAAAGTAAATTTTAAACATTTTACAAAATTGATTTAACAAAATTTCCACGAATATTAAAGAAATGTATTTTTTAATTTACGAAAATCTCTGTACAAATTGCACAGACAACTAAAACTTTTTTATAATTAAAGTATAAAAAATATTTGTAAATCTTCGACAAATACAATGTGATTATATAAGTTAGTATTACATAAAATGACGAATTTCATTAAAAATTTGTATATTATGAAAAAGAATTTATCAAAATATATTAATTAGAAATCATGCCTGCCGAACATACATTAAAAAAATATCAGCCGAATTTATAACTTTTTCTTGGCGCGATTTAAATTGATTAAAAAAAGCACACAAAACAAATGGGTGACCAAGTTTATTTTCAGTGGATTTTGTATGTGTATTGAAATCGAAATTGGGCGCGTAATGCTTCGAACGAATTAGAAAGATAAACAATAGGTATCACCTGAAAACTAAAAACGATAACTTACTTACCGTTAATAAAACTTTAATACTTTATTTTGAGGAAAGACAACGAGTGATATTATATAGAATATTTTTTTTTAAATGTCATACGTTTTTATTTTTACAATAGCGATTATAAATTCAAGGTTTTCGATTTTAGCAGGGTTTTGGCTCATTAACATTTGTTTAGAGAATTTCTATTGCCAGATACAAAAAAAAACTTTCATCTAGTTCTGAGCTAGGTATGGTGACGTAATAGCCTATTTGGTAATAAAATATTTTTTTTTAATAGTGATTACGGGTTTGATCCCAGCATATTATGTAAGTTCAACAAAAATTAACAGTGTTAGAGTTAATGCATGTTGCATCAATCGATATTTAAACGTCTTTACGTTGACATGGAAGTAGAACTCTGAGCATTTGTCCTCTTCTAATATTGGCTGTGCTAAAGCTTTTAAATTACAGATGGAAATAAGTAGTCGGAAGCAGAAGTGATAACAACCAAGACAAATAAAATAAGTTCAGCTTTTTCGCGTCCCTATTTCTGTTTCGCGTTATTTTTTATATTTTGAATGAATAGAAACTTATATTTTGAGAATTAAACGAAACTTATATTTTAGTAAAAATGAACAATTTTCTAAATAATGTATCAGTTGCAAGCAATATTAAAAAAAATATTATTTCTGTAAGTAGTCTTTCAAACAATATTAATCATATCTAGTCATTGAAATATGACCAAAATTTCTGGTAATTATCCAGTAAGTTATCTTTAGTAATTTCCTTTTAGAAATGTTTTTTACTGAATGTATGTAATTGATTAGTAGTTTATGTGCTTATTAAGATGCTTTTTTTTAGTCCAAGATGCTTTGATGATGAAGGATGGCTTGGTAACAGCATTCCAGTCATTGATACTCCAATCCGATCTTAAAGAAGCCATGAGAATAATAAGTTTAATTGAAATCCTACCGCCTTCTGTTGTAAATGACATTATCTTCAACATTTTAAGAGCCCCAGTTGCTCAGTTGGTAAGTCGTTCAGCTACTAATCAGAGGATTGGTGGTTCGAATCCGTGAAATGGACTTGACATATAAAAGTAAAAAAGTAGTGAACTTGCGATCGGAGGGTTGCCAGCTTCGCTACAAAAATACTAGAAAGTCGTCCAGAATATCCAACAAATTATACTGGCATGTATACGGGACTGGTGCACGATAAATCTGATCGGGGTCCAAAGTCCCAACGTCTATTGAAGGCGTAGGGTGCCAGTTCAGGTGTTTCCTCGTCATCTGACCATGGTTCTAAAATAACGAGGTGCATGTATGAATGTGTGTGTGTGAATGTGTTCCCGGGTCTTTCCTTCGAGATTGACCCCGAACCGTCGCCAATAGCCCACTGTGCAGCTCTAGTGCGACGTTAATTAACAAAACCAAACCAAACTTCAACATTTTTATGGTAACTTTAAACTGTTTCTTTTTTCCTTAACAGTTAAGGGAAACAAAAATACTATGAAGTATATTGGTTTCAACAAAATAAGACGACATATACACACAGTGGTGTGGTTACACATTTTATTGCTGGGTAATTCCACATGTGACTTACACTATATTTGACAATTTATACCACATTGTAAGCTCAATTAAAAAAAGTCATTTGTGTTTTAAAAAAACTTTTTATGTCAGTTGACATACCAGACATATATTGTATTTTTTGACAATGTAAACTTTTTTCATTTTGTTTTACTTTAGTTTTTAAAAATAAAAATTTCACAATGTGACTTACACTACAAGAAAGGACAAGATTTTTTGGATATCATTTCAATTTACGTTTTCTTCCTCATGCTTTGATATAAAAACATTATGTTATGCCAGTTTCGTTGTATAGGGTTTGAAATTTAATCAGGTAAAAAATATATTTCTAGATGTGTTATAAATTGTTTTGCAGTAAGAATGTAAATCTGCTTAGTATGTTTTTACTAACGAAAAGCAAGCATAATTGAATGGGTGAGATTAAAAAGGAAAAGATTGCAATTGAGAAATTTCCTTTTTAACCTCCCCCATTCAATTATAGTATAATACAGTTTTAGTATTTATAAAATTATTTAATAATATAAATACTTGTAAAAATCTCATTTGCTTTTGATATTAAATAGGAGAACATTTTTATGCAGTAAAATTTTTTTTTGAAAACGCACACAAAAAAATGTGCTCTTCCGTTTTAAGCTGGCAAAAATTAACGTCAACAACTAAAAAATAAAATAAAGAGTGGTACAGATTTCAAAAAATAGTCTTTGAACTAATAATAAAAAATTATAAAATCTTTAATATTCTATAATTGGAATATTCTTTGATAACAAAAATTTATGTACGTTACATCCGTTAGGATCCAAATGTCCTCATATTTGTTGGGGTGTAGAAGTTCAGACTAGGTTGCCAGGCAGTGTAATTTGCACTTTAATGTATTTGACTGAGCAAATTTTATTTAAACTTTGCAATTACACAATATTTAAACATTCTTTTTATTTGACTTTGAAGAGTTGAAATAATATTATACAAACGTCTATTAACACGTTCGATGACTACGATATATCTCGTAGTATTAGTATGGAGTTCAAATATACCATGGCAATCAATATGTTAAAGGCATCCATTTTGTCAAAAGATATTTCCTTATTTGATTATGTGTATAAAATGATATATTTTAAATATTATCCAACACATGTTATTGGGCAATATTTTAAGAAATTAATTGGTTAAAATGGTTGAAGTAAAACATAATGCATAATTGCCAATTGGTATTCACTTTACTTAGCAAGAAACTTAGAAATTGATTATTTATATCATTTGTAAGATGCATTAGAAGATAACTGAATAATACAATTTTTAGAACTTGGGTCTGTTTAGGATAAGACTGAATGGATGTACATACCAAAACAATTATTCCAGCTTATATCATAATATGCTACAAGGCCAAGATAAACACTTTTGACCCGAAGTTTATTTACAAAATAATTTCCTTTAATAACTAAACATTTTTAATCATTACTTTCTCTTTAGAATAATAGTTGACCAACCATCAGCGAGGTCCTGTTTTAACTCGGACCATTCAGCATTTTGTTTGCAAATTAGTTTGTTATGCAGTCACGACCAAACACGTTCAATTTTCTTCAAATTTGGCATGAAGGTTCCTTGAAGTCATTAAAAGCGACTTATGTATAAGGATTTTTTGTTTGGAGTAGAGGTTTTTTAGGAATACTCTTCGAATTTGGTACGAATGTTCCCTAAAAACGACATGTGTAAAAGAATTTTTATTATTCTGTTTCAAGATGATGGTCGTTTTAATTGTTCTGTTTCATGTAATATTTAACTTTTACCAAAAATTCTACCAAACGGTTCATACTATAAAAATTAAGTCTGTAATTATATAGGGAGGGGGGGGGGGGGGGTGGCAAAGAACTAGCGAAGCTTCTGCAGCTTTGGAACTCACGATACACACGGTCAAGGGTGTCCCCCCTCCACCCCCGGGGCAACTATTTTTTCATTTATATTCCTCAACGGGTTCCCAGCAATGCGGGACCATACATCTAGTGTGTATATCTATTTTTGCTGTTTGCAAGACCTCTCAAGTCATTGCGCATTCCCAAGTTTCTTTCTGATTGTTCTTGCCAGCTTCACTACAAAAATACTAGAAAGTCGTCCAGAATATCCAACAAATTATACTGGCGTGCATGTATGAATGTGTATGTGTTCCCGGGTCTTTCCTTCGAGATTGACCCCGAACTGTCGTCAATAGCCCACTGTGCAGCTCTAGTGCGACGTTAATTAACCAAACCAAAACAAAAAACTTTCTGATTGTTCTATCTAGAGGGCTGAAATAATTCCTTGACTCGAGATGTAAATTAGCAGACTGAGAAAATTGTGTAAGCGAACTTTGATATTTACATTTACACGTCTAGTTGTAAATATCAATCTAGAAAAGCATCAAAACATCAAAAACATTATGTGTAAAACCAACAACACTATATTTTGAAGAAAAAAAATCCAAAGATTAAGTGTAAAAAACCTTTATAGTTTTCAAAATGGAGAAAAGCATTTAGCATTAAGGTGGAATGTTTGCTCAATTTCTTTAACAAAGATTAAAAGAAAGGAATGTTATATAAAACCATATTTTATTATTTATGGATAAATGACTATGTATTACAGAAGAGTGCAGGTTTATATAATTAAGATACAAAATAAAATTATAGTAGCTGGTCATATTGATTTATGCACATACAGTGAAATAAGAATTTACTCAGATGAATTAAAAGGCATAGTTTTGTAGAAATAAGAGTTAAATAATAAAACCGAAAAAAAAAAAAACTTCATTGGATATTTTTTTATATATTCGAAAGACCCAAAACAAAGTCTTGTGAAAAATCAACAATTAAACTTTTCCAATTTAAAAAGTATCTATAGAGAATGGTTTACAATATGTTTTTATACCTTTTCAAGAAACATTGGAAGATTTACATCTTAACTAAATAAATTAATGGCCAGAACAGCTGCATTAGGAATTAAAAGTGTTACTTTGCTCACTTTAGGAAAAAATCATTTAATCGTTTGGTATTGTAGTAACAAGCCGATTGTTACAAAGAAATATCCATGAAGATTTCCAAAGTTTTAAGAAACTTTGTCAAGATTTTTATTACTTTTTAATCAGTACACATAAACATACAAATTGTAATGCTTATTTCATAATAAAATTATATCATAGAAAGTATTGTAGCTCTTATTTTGTATGACTTTCATAACATTAAAAGTAATAAAAAGATAAATGTAAGAATAAATATTCAATACAGTCAAGATTCAATAAGATTGGTTAAATTACATTGAAAAAGTCTCCTTTTACAATGAATTAAATTATTTTAATCATACACTTTGAATAATAAATTTTACCATAAGTTGCTCAGTAACATTTTTGTATCGTTCTTGTAGCTTATACTTTTGTTAACAATGATATAATTAAATAAACTGAAACTTAAGCAGCAGCATATATTCACCTACTACCTCACATAAATATGCAGAAAATAAACTTTTTTACTTCTTGTCAGTCTATTGTCCCAAGTCAAAAATATAGAAAAATTACTTGACTGCATTTATTATGAAGCAAATCAAGAAAAGGTAAATGTTGGGTAACAGCTGAATGTATAGTGCCATTCTTGAATTCTTTAAAAAATGTATCAATTTTAAGATTTTTCTATAAAATTTATCAAAAAGCTTTCTGGTTGTCGATTATTGAATCACACCGAGGCCCAAAAATCAACATCAGACAAATCTGCTGGTGTTTTTCAAAGTCTTAGTCAATAGCTAAGGGACCAGGCATTTTTTTTTTTGGTTCATGCTGCCTTTTTTATATCTCTGCTCATGTTTAAAATGTGCCATATAGCTATCAAAATTTATCAGTAAACATGAAATTTGTTTTAAAAAACTGTAAATAACATTTGCATACCTGCCAACATGTCAAAAATCATATTCATACAATTATTTTTTCCTCGACAAATTTGCATAAATTGTTTTCTTAAATATAAAAGTTGTAGACAATTGTGTCAAATATAAAAAAATTACAATTTTTTTAAAACTTTCACAAAATAAGTGTTACTGTTATTAAATTTTTACAAGATGGAATTCATTATATTTCATAAGAAAAATTGAACTCAACTTGCCATATTGATGTGAACAAATAACAATGACTGTCAAATTTGTAACATCTAACAAAATGATACAAAATAACATTTAAGGAATTATAAAAGCCAGAAAGATGTGTTTATGTAATAATGACACTAACAAAAAAATATAAATGATTTTCACCAAAATATATTCTGCCGAAAATAAAAACAGTTATCAAGACTTTTTTTTTAAACATTGTTTTTATGGTTAATTGGGCACTTTTTTTATATGTTAATTAAAATAGCATTTAAAAAAAACTATTTTTTTTTTACAATTTTATTAGTTAATAGTAGTATAAAACAACCAAAATTCGAACATTGTGCAGAGAATGTGTGAAAGTTGGCAGGTGTGCATTTGCTTTGGAACAGAATTTTATAATGTTACAAGACCTGGAATGTTTTTCTTCTCAATTTTGTATCTTGCTGTGAGAAGTATAACAAAGATTTTCTTAAAGTTCTGTGTTTAAATTATAAACAACTCCAAAATTATTAGAAAATAAACTACTAGTGCTTATTTGTAAATAGAAATAGAACAATATTCAGCAAATCCAACAGAAACTCCTGAAATTACGATTCACAGAATAAACAAGGTGTAATTCATACATAGTTAGTCGGACACATAGTTCTTTTGTCCTTCATCTGATATCTTGTGAGGACCATTACTAATCGGAGATAACACACAACCCGAATAGAAATCTAATTAAGAATATTTCCTTGTGTACAAGAAAAGTAACTTTGTCCAGTCCAATAATTTTCATTCTGAAAAATATATTTAAAAAATATTAGATATAAAATCAATTATACACTAATATGTATTTACATATTATACACATGTTAAATGCAGCATCTTTAAAAATGAACCTAGTTGAAAATCAAATGACATCACTGAATACAAGAGAAATTAAATCTTCAGAATAATACCATTAATATTGATTTCCTTTCGTAATATTAGAAAATCTTCTTAATAATAATAAATAATTTTTCGTCGTTGGAATCGGGAGTAATCACGTCAACAAATTGTCAATTTTTTTTAACCTTAAATTATTATTGATTATTTGTTGATGATAAAACACCAAAAAAATTTAATCAATCACATTTTTTTTTAAAAAAATAGTACATTTTGAAGTGAAAAGAACAAGAATAAATATTTCCAAAAATTGGTTAGGATCGCAATTTTCAAATTAAAAGTGCCAATCCCCTTTTAAAAACGGTTTGCAGAAGACTTAACTAAACATTCAATAAATCAAATCAGTCTTTTAATAACAAAAATTTAGAACCTAAAATAAAAAGTCAGTAAATAAAAGTATCAGAATTCAAATATAGTAATCAATATACAAGAAATTAAAAAAATTCTATTTCAACTAAATTTATTTTATTAATTGCGACAACATTTCAAATCAATGAAATTGTGCAATTCTGCCTGATAATCTGTGTTGTATTATTAATCCATGTTAAATAAGTAATGCTACATATAACCTTGCATCTGTTTCAACAACTCTAATATTATTGTATACAAGTATCAATCTATTAACAAATATAATAATGAAACTACCATTCAAAAATCAGTCCTTCCTGCGCTTGCTTCTTTCTCTGTCGTCCCGATCATCAGTTGGACGCTTACTGGCCTTTTTGGCTTCTGTCAAAAACTTATCAAGTCCAAAGGGATCCTCTTCCTCCTTCTCAAACTGCACAGGACCATCACGACGAGCAGACCGATCGGTACCTGCAAACTCCTTATCGGGAACAAACCTGTTCGACTTCATCATTTTCTCGAAATCTTCCCCGTACACATCCTTGTCCTGATTGCCTCTGGGTCTGTAAATGTTACTTCCCACTGCTTGCTGAGACCGCCATGGTTTATCGTAGACATTATACTCTTCCTCTTCGCCGAAGCCACTATCCATACCCTTATTGGTGTTGAAAAGGCGTTGATCGAATTGCAGCTCGTTGGATTGTCTAGTATTGGGCATTCCCAGGGCGATCTGCTCGCTAATGTCTCTCTCCCGCTGCTTCTCCAGTTTGTTTCTTTTATCTGGTGCAGCACGTGCAATGTTGCGTTCCCTCTGCCTATCCTTGTGTCGTTCCACACGCAACTGAGCTCTTTCTGCGACTGCAGTGTTGGGTTGAGCCTGGCCAGTTGTTCTAATACCCGCTCTTTGCTCACGAGCCTGTTGGGCCAACTTACGCAGATGCTCCTCTTTCTTTTCCTTCTCCTTCTGGGCTATCTTCTTCTCCAGCTGTGATCTCATCTCAACTGCCTCTCTTGCCTTACGATCGGCAACATACAAAGCTTCTGCCAACTTGGCGAAGTTTTCATTTACGTGGGTTTGCTGTAGCCCTCGACCATCTGCAGCCAATCTTTTATCTAGAGGAATTGTGTAACCTTTGGCGTTCTTCCAATTGGAAATGCACGGGGGTATTCTCCACTCCTGTTGTTCCTTTACTGTAACCTTTCGTGTTGGAGAATGCATTACGGGAGCTGGAGGCGAAGGTGGTCCTCTGGGAATTTTTTTGTTGATCTTAAAATGAGGTGGTTCCATTGGATCCTTCTGAGCTTCCACCATACGAATAATTCTCTGATTGGCTCCAGAGTTAAAGGCATAACCCTGCTGTGCCGGTGTATAACGAATATACTGAACTGGCCCAACCTTCTCTGCAGCCCTAACTGGCATAGCGGCTGATATTTTTGTATGTGTCAGCTTCTCAAGAGCTAATCTGGTGGCTTCGGTTGTTTCCTTGACATCATCTTCTGATGGTTTTTGCAAGGTGGGATCATCTTCGTTTGTTACCTCAGAGGGTAAAAGATCTTGAAACTTATGATATACAACCCTATCCTTGCTATGCCCTTGGCGAGCAATAACATCGTATTTAATTTTACCATGGGCATCCAACTGGACGGGCAGATTATTGGCGTCGGTTTTCTCCTTTTTTTTCCCTAGACCTAGTGGATATTGGGCGACGGAGATTTCAGGAAAGGCACCACCATCGCCAAAATCTTCATCGGATCGAGGTACCCAACTCTTTCTCGCTCCGTAGGGAGGTGCAGAACGTGAAGTAACGACGAGCTGTTTACTAGCACTGGTACGCTTTTTCCAGCGCTCGATCTCATCTCTGTCACCGAACGTCTGAGCCGGAGCTGGAAGCATAGACTTCAAAGAAGCCATTTTAAATATTACTATAATAACTCGTTAATAAAGTAATTAATTTCAGCACGATTTTAACGCACTAAAACAATATTAAACAACTATTATTTTGCGTAATATTTTATTTTCTATTATTCGTTACGAGTTGAGTAGTAAATATGCTGCGCTTTCAAAGAATATTTTTGAGGAACAAAACGGACTTTCTATTTTAAATTCACTAAAATAAAATATTGAATTATATGACATTTTCTAAATTGATATTTACATACCTATAATTTTTCCCTCATTTTAAATACAAAATTATAAAAATTTTGAAGAAGATGGGAAAAGTTTTGATTCGAAATTTGTGACGTCATATATCCCGGGGTTTCATTTTGTTGTTTATATATTTTTAATTTTTTGAATGACCCAAAACAATTTCGTAAACATGGCACCTGTAGAAGTAAACGTGTGTGCAAATGAGGCCGAAGTTATATCATCCTTATCGAAATTAATTGAGAGTAAAGCTCAAGAAAGCCTACACAAAAATAGTTGCTTCAGAGTCGGATTATCCGGTAAGGAAAAACAATGCGAAAAATCCCATTTTTATTTGTTTACAAATTTCAATGTTTTTAAGTCAGCTGCGTAGTTAATTATGTACTAATTTGTATGCCGATACATAAATAAACTGTACATGAATTCAGATTATTTTTTTAAAAACATGAGCTAATTAAGCTTGCAAAATCTTTACAGGAAACCACGAAAAAGATGTTAATAAGGTGCGTTTTAAGAGAGAAAAAAATTTATATTAAGCGAGCACTCCGCCAAGAGGTTTTTCATCATCAACTATGTTGACAAAATGTCTGAGGTTAAATTTATAAATCCGATTCATACTTGTGATGCAAAAATAGCTAATTAAACCATTTGGTGTCCCTATAATCAATCTATAAATATATAGCTCGCCTACTGTATAAAAGTATACAGTAGGCGAGCTATATATTTTTATTTATAGATATATTTGGATATTTAACCCCTATTGTACTGCACTTATATATGCCATTTTAAAATATAATAAAAAGGCTTGAAAAATGGTGAACTTTACACTGCCAAAAAGATAACTGTCAATTAAATAAAAAAGAATTCTCAATAAAAGATATGGTATGTTGAAACATGATCAGAGCTACCCTTAGCAGACACGGGTCCCAGTGTGGGAACCTTGTAACTTTTAATTCGTCACACAAATTTATAAATGAATGAAAATAAAATTATTTACCCTTTATTATTCTTATTATGTACACTTTTTATTTATTTAAAACTTATATAATTTCATATATATTATTTTAGGTGGAAGTTTAATAAAGTTCTTATGCAAGGGTCTTCCTAATGTAAACACAAGTTGGCCTAAATGGAAATTCTTCTTTTGTGACGAGAGGTTGGTCCCATTTGATCACCCAGAAAGCACTTTTGGATGCTACAAAAGAGATCTGTTGTCAGTGATTCCTGTTACTGAAGATCAATTTGTCACTATTGATGCCAAGTTAAATGGTTAGTTTAAAATTTTGAGTTTTATCTATATAATATTATTATGTGATATTTGCAGTTATCATTAAATGCTAATTTATGTAAAAAAAACTCAAATGACTTCACATAAATCGAAGAAAAAAATTAAGCATTTGTAAGTCAAAATCTATTTTTTTTTAATAGTAAAATATTTATAAGAATTTTATGTAACCTGCTAATCAAAATTGATTCTATAGTAATAAATAATTAATTTTTGTGAACCGTGTGAAATTAATGATCACCGAACTTAAATAGCCGGTAATTTATTACTTAAGCATTGGATATTAATATGATAAAATTTATACATACAATTATTTTAAAACATAGTAGTTTGTTTATAATATCCATTATTTCAATAAGCCTTTATGAATTCATCCTCTCTATTTTGAATATTATTTAAAAAAAAAAAAAAAAAAATCATTAGTAAAATTGTTTCATTCTGATTTGTGTGTATTTCACAAACTGCATTACTTTTATTATTATAAAAATCATATGCAATGTAATTTTTAATTTTTTTCTCATCTAGTGGAAGAAGCTGCAAAAGATTATGCAAAAAAAATCGAACAAGAATTTAGAATCTCTTCCTCCTCGATTCCAAAATTTGATCTCTTGCTCTTAGGAATAGGTCCTGATGGCCACACTTGCTCCCTTTTCCCTAATCATGCTCTCTTAAAAGTAAGTTTAAACACAGAAATGTTTACCACTATTAATGACTAATAGATTTTTAGTACTTTTCATTTAGTGAAGAAGCAAATCCATAAATTAGCCAGGACCTCAGTAGCCCAGTGGATAAAGGCATTCAACTGTTAATCGGAGGATTGCTAGTTCGAGCCCCTGCGATGGACTTGACAAAGAAAAGTAAAAAAGAATGATCGGAAGGTTGCCATTTTCGCTACAAAAATCACTAGAAAGTCGTCCAGAACATCTAACAAATTATACCATCATGTATACGGGACTGGTGTATGATAAACCTGATTGGGGTTCAAAGTCTCGACGCCTATTGAAGGCGTGGGGTGCCAGCTCAGGTGCTTCCTTGTCATCTGACCTGGGTTGTAAAATAATGAGGTGCAAGTATGAATGTGTATGTGTCTGTGTTTAGTCTCAATATGAGGACAGAAATAGGCAGCTGGAAAAGTTATAAACCAAACTACAAATTAACCAAAATATTCACAACCTGGGTTGTGAACATTTCAAATATGCAACATGTTTTTTTTTTTCGATCTGTTTAGTGCCTAACCAATCTTTAACTTATAACTTCAATTTTAGTTTATTAATTTGGTTTGATATGAATAACAACTCGCCATGGTGACCCATTTTTGAGTTTTTTAAAAAAAAAATTTGAATAATTTATTAATTTGATTGAATTCAATTTGTGGAATCACACTAAATTTTAACCATATGAAACATTTATGCTTCGCCCCTTGTCAATAACTGCTAAAATGCTAATAGAAGTACCTGAGTTTCATCTACTAATTACCTTTCAACTTTGTATAGATTATCAAGTAATTTTGATCATTCTCAAAAGATTTGTAAAATTGTAAAAATTGCTTACAAAGCTGTTTTGAAGTTCATCTTTTAACAGAATTTTGAAATCACTACTAAGCATTGCAAATGCATTCTAGTCTTTACTGACTTCAAATTGAAGCAAGTTCAAAACGAATTCATGTAAATTCAAAGCATTTGACAATATTAGATATCTAAATATATATACAGGAATGCTTATCATATAACAAAAACAAATTAGAATTGTCAAGGAAAATGAAGGAGCATACACAGTCTAATGAAGTAAAATATTGTAATCCTAAATGTACTTTTATATATTTTAACTTGTATACATTTTAAAGATTTTATTTTCATTTGTTATTGAAGTTGTTCTTTTTTTTTACTAATTATATTATTAAATTATATTATATATTCTAATTATATTATATATTCTAATTATATTTAAAAATTATAAATGCAATAACATGTAAACAAATTTTGATTCAAATTTTTTTAATGCTTTTCTTTTAGTGTTTTACATTGTTTTCAAAGTTACGTAATTCTGAATTTTAAACACATTTTTTATACATTACAGGAAGAGAAAAAATGGGTTGCTCCAATAAGTGATTCTCCGAAGCCACCCCCATGTAGAGTTACTTTAACATTGCCAGTACTTAACAATTCTAAGTGTGCTGTGTTTGTTACAACTGGAGAATCCAAGGCTGAAACACTTAAAGTATGGCTTTTTTTTTTAATATTGATTGGTTTCATTACTACTTTTTCTTGATTTGGCAAAGCATTTTGGCTACACCAAAGTTCAAATTTGTATAATATTTTAATTATCACTGGTACATTTTTATAATCATCATTGCTTTAAGGAATACATTTTTTTTATTTCACTTATTAGGAAGATTTTGTAAAATTAATTTTACTTATAATGGTAAAAGTAACCTTTACTGTTTATAAAATATTCCTAAAGGATAGAATCTCATAATATCCTTAACTTTCAGCACAGGTCCTTAATTGTTTTCAAAATTACACTATTTTTTTTAATCTATCTCTAAATGTAATTACAAATTGATGTCATTAGACTTGGTAATTTTTGTAGTTCTTTGTTGTATCTTAAATAAATGGGGTTACTTAATAATGAATTAATGATATTAGAATGGTTATATGCTTTAAATCTTAAGGTTTCATTGGACTTCATCTGACCATTTTAATCTAGGAGAACAGGCACTTTTAACCATTGTTGTTTTTTAACCCTCTGACGGAGCTGAACAACTAAAGTCATCCATGGATTTCCAGGTTTTCTAGCACTAAAAATAAACTTTAAATTCATAAAAATATGCGATATTAAAATATTTTTCAAATCAAAAACTTTGGGACGGTTTTGGATGCTATTATTAAAATAATACAAATTTTAAAAAATATATAATATACATGCATTGCAAATATAAAGTAACCTATTTGGCAGATAAAACAACTTTACTATTTTGACCTTTTTTTAACCACTCATAGGGTTAAAAAGTTTGTTTGCTCTAACTTTTTCTGCAATTTTTTTTTTTTTAATTTTAACTTTGTGACTAACTAAAAATTTAAGAAAGTTTTCAGCCTAGTTGTTTCAAAATTTTTAAATGATTTTATTTGACTGATCTAGTTTTGTTAACTTCACCTAAATGGTGATTGCGTCTCTAAACTTCATTGTTATTCTACTCATAAATGTTCAAAGGAAAAAATTCATCACTGGTATTTATTTTAAATGTATTTTTAACATATTATTTTGCATTTGTGATAGGTGTTTAATTGCCAAATCTCCTACTTGTAAAACGTTTTTGAAAAGTACTTTCAAATCTGTATGAACCCCGTTTTTTTTTTTTAAGTGTGAGCACCATTCCCGATTAACCAGCATACACATTGCTTTATTTTCTACCGAAACATATGTTTTAACGAGTCATAAATTTAGTTTTTTTATTGATTTAAATAGTGCTGTAATTAATAAATACCAAAATGTATATGAGTTAACAGGAAGATATTAAAATATTACATGGCTTTATTGTTTTACCCGTTTACTTGCAGGAAATTATCGAGGGTTCAGGGTTGCTACCCCTTCCGGCTGCACTGGTGCGTCCCACTCAAGGGGAACTGCACTGGATTGTGGATAAAGAAGCTGCAAAACTTCTCTTGTAATTCTTTTCATTTCAATGTTTTGCTGAAACGATCAAGTTTTATACTGTCTTTGGTGTCATGCCTTACATGTTGTGATATTGGTTTTCTCAAAGTTTTATATTTGCAGAGGATTTCTGAACTATATTTTATTTTCATATAAAATGTTATGTTTTTTAGAATAAAACTGTTTTTCTTGAACTTTCCTTTGTAATTAATTATAAACAATGCACAATTTAATTACATGAAATAATCCTTTCTATTGCAGGCATTTGTACTAAAAAAATTAACTATGATTTTTTTTCTTTAAGAACAACACTTTCCTAAAAATTTTACTCCCTACCACATTTTTAGTTTGCTAAAGAAATAAATTTTTTAAAACAAGACATCTCATTTGTTATTGAATGACAATATAACAAGGAATTTATTGTGGGAGAGAATATGATTGTGCATTTGCACTCGAGAAAGATGTTTGACATTTGCGGGGTTTTTTATGGAACAGAGATCCAATTCCTGTTCTTTTTAAAGAGGTATTCTTTAGAGTTCTTTTTTTACATTTACAGTGGATGATCATAAAAATAAGATACAAGTGAAGCTGAATATTGATCTCGATATGCCAAACATATATTTAGTTTTTTTATGATGTTTGTCAAATGTTTTTAAAAAAAACAGGAATTTTAATCTAAGAAAATTTTAGACCAACATATTTGGTACTTTTATGATGACAAAAATAATTTCTACCAAATTTTGTGCAAAAATAAGTTTTTAAACAAGAGAATATGCAAGTTCCCTTTCATTTTGAAGAACGGAAAGGAAAAATAACTTTTGTTATTTTAGTGACTTAAAGCCGACACTCGAGTGTAAAGAGTTAATAAAATATGTTGATACTCAAGTGATGCCATACCATGCCATTAGATAAAGAACAAGCTAACAAAAGAAAAGTATTTTGTATAATGTTTAAAAACATACAGTTCTTGTTCTATTTGAAGAGCAGGGAACAAAACGGGTCGTTTTTGAGTCGCCACTTGGGTCCGAAGGGAAACAAAAATTAAGAAGTAGGAATTTTATGGAATTCAGCATTTATAATTTGGCATGCCTTGAGTTCAGGGGATTCTTTGACCTCTTCTTAGTAAATGTTGCATGTCATACTTCCAGTCTGGCACGGTGAATAGGAGACGTACAGGCCATACAATAGCCAGAGAACAGACTGAGGATTATCATAATAGCACAGATAAGAGGCTTACAGACCAGACAATTAGAATTCAAGATAGAACATGCAAAAAAGGCATTTTTTAAAATTAAAAACGAATATGGTAATTTAAAGATAAAATGAGATCTAAGCAAAGATAAGAAAATCCCAATTAAACAGCACTAACAAAATCAATTTTAAGAATAAAATTTGATTTTGTAATTTACTTGCAATACATTTAAAAATACATAATCTGATAATGAAGTTTTAGAATTTTTATTTGATATAATATATAAAGAAGGTAATTTACAAAAAGCCATATTTCGAAATCTCTGTAAAGCAATAACCATTTCTCATAAAATGACATATACATTTTTCTTAACAGAAAAAACTTTAATTTATTTATATATACTATGTACAAGCATCAATGAATTACAACATGAAACAGTTTTTAGAATAAATTATGATAGTGTTACAAAAAATATGGTGTAGTAACCCTTGGCGGAATAACGCGCTCCGTGTCGGGTACAGCGCTAAAAAGTTTAGGTTTGCGTGTGTCTACATCTGTGAAAGCAAGGACTGCAGCTATATTTCCACATCTATAGCAATAATTAGGGGCTGACCACACTGTGACTAACTTCTCATCAAACATGTATTTGAAACCTATCAGAAAGAAATATTGTTAACTTATATAAACAATTGCAGATTAAATATAATATTATCTTCTTAACTATAGCTAATTTAAATCCAATATTATCAACATAAGAAAGGAAAATTTAAAGAACAATCAAAACACCAATTCCTTTTACGCAATAACGTGTGAACAGTAAATTATAATGCGCTTCCATATTTTTGTTTTTTCATACAGCATTGATATTTCAATATAAAATACAGACTGTATGTACTTTTCCTTTCAAACACTTAATTTTATGAACTTTCTGTCAAAAACTTACAAGTTTATTATAATTTTTATGCAGGGGAAATTCTGCTTAAACACAATGAAAAGTTAAATAGTTTATTTTTACATGAACGGTCAAATATCGAATTCCTTTGAGATAAAGCATAGAAAGAAAAAAAAGAAAAGCCTTTCCTTAAATGCTAAACGTGTAAAAGAATGTCCCGCTAATTCTGTTCTAGTCACTTAAATTAGGGGTAAAAAGGATATACGGTTGATTTTTAACTATCCGGAATGAAGGTGCCGTACATCAGAATGAATAAGACGCTGCAGATTTTTTTTTTTGACGATCAATTATCGTTTATTCTTGCTTAAATTATTTTCCTGAAAATATTACCAAAGTATTCTACAGTACAGTCTGCAGATTTTCCTCAGGCTATTCAGGTGGATAAGGATACAGCACACTTCCATCCATTTCAAAATCAGTATGAATATGAACAGTTTATTAAAGAACTGTTAAAAGAAGATCTTTTTATAAAAAAAAAAACTTCTGTATATCCAATCTAATATTTGGCAAAATCCATTTTGGACAACCAGAATCAGGTCATCCGATATTTTGCAAAACCGATATCCGTTTCATCTATATTTTAAATCTTTTATCAGTTTTAAATTATTTTTTTTTAAATATCAATTTTAAGCAAACAATTTTGGAAGAAAAAAAATATTGTTTAAAATATAAATCATAAATGAAAATAATGTAAAATTCATCAAAAAATAATTTTCGACAAAAGAACATTTTAGGGAAAAAAACACAATTCCCCAGAAACTCAAAAGATTCTCATGCATGTATTATTTAAAAATAATTACATAAACAGGAATTTATTATGTACAGCCGGAGAAAAAAAAAACGAACCACCAATGATTATTTCGTTAGTTTTTATAGTAGAACTAAACTAAATGTACCATTTTGTATGGAATAAAGTCTACCACACATTTATATAGAAAAAATTTGCATAGGAGACTATCTTCATTTTAAAAATCCGCAACAACTTTAAAATTTCCAATAGCAACACCCAATTTTGACTCAATATTTAGAATCTACGACAAAATTTATCGTTGAATAACAATTTGCAAGTCATTTGGTTAAGTAGTTTTTTAATTATGAATATCGAAAGTTTAGAACTCGTAATGTTAAATTAATTTCTTAAACTTTTAATCATAGCTTTCAAAATAATAATTTTATTAAGCTGATATTTTTATCTATGTTACTTCTAAACAACCCAAATAAAATACACTAACTTTCATTACTTATATGTATATTTTTTTAATTTTATTTAAATTAGGATATTAATATTCATAAAATTTATGAATAGCAACCATGCTATATTTTGATAGTGACGGATTCAGAAAAACGCTTTACATGCATAACTAAAATTTCCTGATTTTCCCATTTGTAGTTTTTTTTCTATATTAAAATGTGCATCAAATGATCATTTCAGGGGACATACACAAATTTAAAATCTACAGAACATCTAACAAAAATCTTCACTAATTTTGAGAATTAACAGCGCTGTGATCGCGTTGGCATAAAATTCTAAATGCTTATATAAGGGGGAGGGGTATACAGGAGTGGGGAATGAATGACCACAGGAAAAGAAGTACCACGGTTAACGCCAAAACATTTTCTACCCGCGTCCTTCATTTTGTAATCCAACTAAAACTTTGTTCAATGTAGAGGTAGCCCCTCAAATAAGATTAATACATATTGTCTAATATTTCTGCATATAAATGTTGGAAATTAACGAAAATTTATATTTAGATTATTTTGAGGGCGGGGAACATTTCTGCGCTATCAAAAGTAGGTATTGCTATTGAAAATTTTAAAGTTGGTGCAGATTCGAGTATGAAGATAGTCCCCTATACAATTTTTTTGTATATCAATGTATAGTAGACTTTGTTCCCTACAAAATAGTATATTAAGTTTAGCTCTACTATAAAAACTAACAAAATAATCATTGGTGGTTCGTTTTTTTTTCCCGGCTATACCATAAACATTCATCATAATGATAGAAGTTTTAATTATTTTTAATTTTGTCATATCTAAGAATCTTAATGTTTTTTTTAAATAGCATGTACAATAAATATAAACTATAATTCATTTAAAAATTCTTCGACTAGCAATATTTATTGAATCTAAACACAACTTGAATATATACTACCTGAATTATATATATATTCAAAAAAAAACTTTTTTTAAATCTTTCATTTTCAAATAACATTTAGAAAATATATTGGCAAAGAGATTACTTGACATAGATAATATAAATTTTTACTTACCTTCATGCACAAGCTGATGAGCTCTACAAATCAGCTTTAAATCATTCAAGTGCATAAACTAGAAAAAAATAAATATGTAATTAATTTAATCTTTACAGGGCAGGCGGCCAATATTTCGACCAGAATCCCATGTTAAAATGAAACACCAGCCTTCTAAAGGTTAAAACAAATTACAATAATAGTAAACAAATAAATTGAAGAAACTAAATGCATTTTGTACAAATTCGTGAAAATAAATAAGATGAAGATATCTGATATTATCTTCAAAGAAACTCAGGCTCCTTTTTGTAAAAAAAATATTTTTTGACAATAAGTGTTCTTTCCTATGTTTGAAGATTACCTGTACAAAAACAAATTATGTATCACAAAATATACAAAAATTGGTAAGAAAACAATATTCTGTTATTTTATATAATATTACTTTTTGTTATATTGAACTTTATGTGTTAGACACAATGTCTTGATAAAACACAAAAATTCATTCATTTAAGTTATTTGTAGTTTATTTCAAAAACTGCTATTGTTTACATGGATTAGATTAAACATATAATTTGCTAACAATTCAAATAGAAAAACTTAAGAAGTTGCACTCCATGTTCTAAGCACACTGTGGTTGCAATTTAATTTAGTATTTCCAAAACAGAGTTGCAACTTGCAAAGACATCTCAAGATTTGGTGATAAATCCAACTTTGAATTGTGGTTTGTTGTAAAATGCTTCAAAATATTTGTTGTTAATGGTTGATTATGGGTAAAACATTATATTTTCTTTCGAATATCTCAGTGTTTTTTTAGGCATCCTGTTAATAACATCAATTCATCATTTAAGGGAGTTTGCAATATAGAATTGATGGTTTGAAACAGATAGGCAACTAAAAAATGTTTCTGCTATATGTTTGCAACAAAAAAGTTTACGAAACTATTTTAATTTTTGTTACACACCAATTGTAAAAGTTTGTGTCAACTACTCTGTGCCACTTAGGAAGGTATTTAAATGTTAACCCTAACTTAATATTTTTAAGCAATATAACACATTGGTGCATTTTCTTAAAGCTTGTTCTTTGACTGTATAAGTAGTCAGAGTTTCCACTACAAAAAAATCATAGAAACAGAAATAGTGGCAAAGAAAAAGGTTTAATTAAATTTTTACAATTTGTTTTTGACAAACCAGTTTAAAGACAAAGTCATCAAGAAAATATTGCCACAATCCTTATATAATTATTATTGGAACCCAAATATAAGAAACAATTTAAAATTTGAAATATCTTTAAAATTTGAATGTTAAATCAAATATTTTGAAATGCCTTTATTTTCTGGAAATAAGAGTTTAATAAAAATACCACATAACAATAATTTTTTAAATAATCACCACACATATCCCATTTTGTATAAGATGATAGCAAAAAATGATTGATAGTAATTTTAAAATATAAGAAGGAAAAATCGTCTGAAATTTAATCATAAAATCACAAAGACATATAAATATGTGCATGGAATAAATATGCACATGCTTTAATAAGATAAATCTTTTTAAAAACTAATACTTATAGACCTATGAATTTCTTTTACACCTATTCAACATTTAAAGAACAATTTCTGTTGGTTTTGTAGTAACCATGGGGGGAAAATATCTAAAAGTTTGCATAAAGATGGGTTTTTTTTCCCAAAGCGAAATAAAAGTTTTTAAACAATGAAAATAACATTAAATATACCTCGTGAGTTACTTTTGCACCAAATAACCACCCAGCTCCACGAGGACTCACTGACCATGTTTCAACATCTTCAGGATCAGACCATACTAGATGTACTCAACGTTAAGGCAATTTTCATTTCATTATTTCATATACAAACATTTAAATAAAATGGATAATTGTATTAATATTACAATCCCTACTATGGTATTAATGAATACATGCATTTGGATGATATTTAATTGTTTAAAAGTTTGTAACTGTACTTTTGGTTTAGCCTTTAATATTAGCAATAATTATTTAACACTACAATATTAGCAACCTTACTACAAAAAAATTAATTGTTTAAAAAAATTGTGAGATAAATAAAAACTTATTAAAATATAAACATTTTGAAAAAGTATCTTAATATAATTAAATCATTTCATATTTATCTGCATACTTTCAATTACTTGGAATTTAATTACTCAGTTCTAAAAAAAAATATAACACAGAAAAACAATAATGTTAATTGAATTGTCATTATAAGGAAATATTCCTTATATTGAGGGTTTGATATGCAAGGAGAGTCTACTGCAGAACAATAAGTAGTTTCTAATGAAAATGATTAGGTTTACTCTTACATGCTAGTTTCTAAGAATTATATTATACTTATAATAAATTATATGTTTTCTTAATTAAACAACAAGTTCAACAGTTGTCTAAACTAATGATTTCTAAACAAAAAGTGTTACTATCTCCTTTCGATAAAAATATATTTATACAATGAGTGCATAGAACCCTTAGTGTTCAAATATGTTTAAGTAATAAGTAGGGATGAACCGGATAGTAGTTTTGCGGGATACCGGATGTCCGGCGCACATTACAAACCGGATATCCGAACTGGATTTTGCCGGATATCCAGCAGTTTATTTTTTATGAAAATAACTTCTCATACACACTAGAAAAAACGGAAATCGGTCAAAAATTTTAAAATATTTTTTTATTCTGTAATATTTCCCAATTCCTTATCTTTAAAGTGATACCAAAATTGAATAAACATTCAAAAAACTTTTTTATTTACAAAGGGTTATTCTAGGATGCTGCTAGCAATGGTCGTATGTTTTGTACATTTTACACTTAATTTCTAAATAATTATAATTTTACCTTATGCCCTTTCATTCCAAACATGAAAACTCAAGTTTGCTTAAACTTTTGAGAAGTTCATGTTTTAATTCAACTTTATATTAGTTGTGAGATGGGATGACCCTCCACCATAACGATTCGTTAAAAATATAATTTTAAAGTTAAAAATTTGAAAAAAAGTGGGTTTTTTAAAGTCTCTATTGGTTAAAGGGAGAATCTGCATACTGCGAATATGTTGGTAGAATTTTCAGGAAAATACTTAAAGCAAGAACAAAGAAAATTGATCGCCACAAAAAAAATCTTCGCTGTTTTATTCATCCGGATATCCGGCACTTTACTTCCGGATACCGGATAGTTAAAAAGCAGCCGGATAGGTCGGATATCCGTTTCATTCCTAGTAATAAGTAGACAAAGGATATCACAGAAGGCGCCCTTGTGGGGAATTTCCTGATTACGTTCAATGGTCCTAATTTGGTCTAAAGTTCTAATTAGAGGAGACAGTCCACCATGGACACATAATACCTGATCATCGATGATCTGTAAAAAATAATAATAAATTGAAAATATAGTTTGAAATACAAATATCTGGTAAATATTTTTGATCAAAGAAAAACTCATTTAAAATATGTTGATTATTAATAATAAAAAAAATTATGCTGAAATTTAAATTTACTAAAATGCTTTAAATATAATTTTTATTTTCTTATATTTTTATAACTTTAATAATAATGCAAATTTAAATTTTACAATTATTTTTAAACTCATTAATCATTACATAATAGTTTCTAAAAATGTAGACTGTTTAATAAATTTCATGTAAATTCTTGTTTTAAATATATAATAATAAACATACAGCAGCAATGGTAAGTAGATCGAATACTTTGCAACAATAACGCCAGGCATTGGCATTTCCATACTTGGTTTGACATTCATCTAAAAAAAATTGAAACGTTAATTGACCAAATAATAGTTTTTGCTAAAATTAATGACAATAAATTATATACATAACTTACAGAACATAAATAAAAACACATGGGATCTAATACCCAATATATATCTTGAATAACCAGGTAATTTTTTCCCTAAAACTATGAGCGAAATATGCAAAAACCTGGATGTTTTTAAAATATAGCTTCAGGATGATATGAAAAATATAATTTGCTACAAAATTACTATACATAAATACATCATTGTGATTAAAAAAAATATATCATGATTTTTTTTACACATGGTAGGTATGAAAGTAGAAGAGAAAAAAGTAAACCTCAAAATTATTCATTGACTCCATGAGAAATGAAACACAACATGTAACGAATGCAGGAAACATGTAATTTGGGACGGGCATTTACATGAGGTAGGGAGGGGTAAGTAAATACCCATTTTTATTTACCCTACCCACTAGGTATTTACCAAACCCACATCTGTAGAGCAGTTAACCGTTTAAAGGAAAATCTGTTTAATTTACTTTTAATTCTGAAAAAAAAATCTAATTTTTAAATCAAATATTTTTTTTTAATCATGGTTTATTTACACCTTGTGTAGAAGATTTTTAACCCTTAAAATTTTGCACTACCTATAAAATTACAATCTAAACATCAACAATATTAAAAGGTTTCTAATAGATTATCAAAAAAATTCAGAAGCATTAAACAAATTAACTTGAAAATATCATTAATCTTAAGTTTCATCAATGTTAGACACAAAATAAAAAAAAACTACAATAATTCAAAATTCCTAAAATTATATTTGTAAAAAATATGCTTATAAATAAAAATTCCAATAAAAAATACAAGACACACAAACTATCATAAATGTTCATTTAAGAAACGTATTAGCCTTACCATAAAATCCATATACTTGAGTGATCTGACGGCTTTCATGGTTTCCACGCAACAAAGTTATCTTGTCGGGCCATCTAAATTAATATTAAAAGAAATCAAATAATATACTAATAAAAGACTAATTTAAGATTGATACTGAATAAAAAAAAACTATAAATTAAATATGAATTCCTAACTATAAAAGTGTAAAAAGTCCAATATATTTTTTTTTAATATTTTTAGCGTTAACTGCATTTTAACAATTTAATTTTTCTTCATAATATATATTTAAGTAAGTAAATATTAATATCAAAATGTTCTATAACTAGTAATTCTGGAAACAGTAGACCTCACGACCAAAATAAAAATAACTTATACATTGATTAAATTACTTCATTTACGCCTAATTTGAAGAAAATCGAACAAAGCGTGTGGTCGTAATTGCGTAGCAAGCAAATGCCAAAAGGTCAAGTTAAAACAGAGACCTCGCTGTCGCTTGGTTAATTATAAAATTATAATATACAAATACATTTCATTAAATACTACTGTGCAAATAAAAAAGGTTACATAAGATTACATAATTTATCAAAAGTGTATGGGATATTTGTGAAAGTATTTAATTTGTGTAGTTTAGTTTAAAATAGTAGTGCACAGAATTTAAATGAAATATAATTGTAAATTGCTAAAATATTTAACTTAATGTTTCATTGTCAGGTTTTATAAATTTCAAACTCTTACATATTAGCTGTAACTGTAACAAAAAATACTTAGTTTTACATGCTTTAAATACTTTATTATATATTTTACTTATCATAATTTAATTTGAAATGGCTACTGTACTTCACCATGTTTCACAGCATATTTTTTATGAAGTCAAAATTCTCTGGAAACTACTTAAAATACTTAAATTGATATTACTATATTTCTATTTATTGTACTTACTTTGCCTTCAAGGAAAGTAACCTTGTAAATGTTTCAAGACTATAATATCCTCTGTCAACAAAATCCCCCTAAAAAAACAGTTAATATTAAAGAATATACATATTTAAACAAACTAAATATTACACACAAAAATCATTTTAAAGGTTTATTAAAAATGCTCCTGAATACACTATCAAAAACACAAATGTTTGTAAAAATTATCTTAAATTCTTTTTTATAGGTTTTCATAAAAATTGGCCATTACCAGTTTTTGGTGAGAAAATGTGCATTCTTTACAGTGCATGTTGATTAACAGTTAAATAAATAATTATTTTAAAATCTATTGCAATTTTTTTTAGTAAGAAAATTTAATTTAGATGGATATTAAAATAAATTTTTTTTCTTATATTTAGCCTTCATTTTTAAAATCATCCGATTGAAATTAATGAGAAACTTCATTCATTTAAATATTTTAAACAACATTTAAAACAACAACAGTATAAAATAGTTTATACTTAAACTACTTTTAAAATTCAATTTACAAGAACAATAAACAAAAATCACACATTTTACTTGTTTAATTTCATAAAAAGGCAATCACATACTTTTTATTTTATAATTTTCAGTTTTATAATAGAAATCATTTCTTGTAAATTCATATACACAGTACCATTGCTAAAAGTATTGGATTAATGACAGAAAAGTTAACATATTTTTAATATATGAGTATACATTTTTCTTACAAACACAAATGAGTATATATTATGTAAATAATGTCTTGACTTTATACTTACAAGGAATATGTAATTTGTTTCTGGTGGTTTGCCTCCAGTTCTAAATAACTCTTCAAGATCATAAAACTAAAGAATAAAAATGAGAAAAAACATGCACCTGCTTAGTATGCATTAAAAAAAATTACATACAAAAAATAACACACATTATGAAGAATATTAGATTTGACTATTTAAATAATTAAAGAAATTATAATTTTGTATTATATATAGAAAATTTTGTATTATATACCTAAAGAATATAGTTTTGTTTGTATACATAACATAATATTTTAAAGAATTAACCTTGCTAAATTCCCGATGATATTTTTAATAGCAGATACATATTGAGATGTGTAAACGGAACATGATTAATTACCTAATTTCTTATTAGACTGATACAAAAAAATTATACTGTCTTATCAAAATACTTTTAACCAATATAGAAATATTTATTTAAAGTTCATTAAAAAAGGAACTGCACATTGAAATTACTATTGAAATAATGCAGTGCTATCAGTTTTATCTATTATGGTATTATTTTTTTTTTCTTGTATCCCTTAAAAATAGTTCAAATATTTTCACTTAAAATATAGTGATCATTTAACACTTTGCACTCGAGGTACATATTTGATATTTATGTTATTTTTATGGAGCATTTACATCCTGTTCCTGTTCTTTTTAAAGAGGTATTCTTCAGTGTGTCATTTTTACATTTAAGGTGGATAATTATAAAAATTAAAAAGTTGGCACGTGAAGCTAAATGTTAATTTCAGTCTACCAAACATATATTTAGTGGTGTATGACATTTATCCAATGTTTAAAAGGAACAGGAATAGTTATCAATTGCAATATGAAGAAAGCTTTAGATCAAATATACATGGTGCTCCTAGTAAAGGTGAAAATTCACAGTCGCCACTCGCCACGTGGCGACTAACTTTTTAAAAGTGGCAACCGAAAATTTTTGCTGTTTCGGAAGTCGATGGCATGAATTTGGCTCTTTATGCCTCTTTACTACTCTAGGTTACAAAATTGTATAAAATATAAAAATAGGGAAGGGTAGCGACTAAATCGCGCCGATTTTCCAAAGCCGAGGTCGCCGTAAGTTTGCTACACGTCGTGTTACAAACCGAGGCTGACGAAAAAGACAGGCTCTGGCCTAAGTGTACCCTGTCCATTACATGTCCAGATTTAATTATTATTTTATGCAATTTGATTTGAATAATAGCTTAATTAATAATGATTATTTTGAATACTAATAGCTTAATTCACACAATCATGAACTTCTTATGTAGTGTGAATTAATACATTTTACAGATATTAATTTTTTTTAGTACTGCATGAACTTGGTCAAGTCGCAACGTAACTAAAGTGGCCACTGCATTTTTCAAGTCTAGTGGCCACTGACCACTATACAATTTTCTTAATTTTTACCTTTAGCTCCTAGGTGACAAAAATAATTTATATTTAAAGTTTGTGAGAGAATAACTTTTTAAGCTCAAGAATATGTTGTTCTCTTGCATTTTGAAGAACAGAAGGAAAACGAATGTCATTATTTTGGTAACTTAAAGACGATATTCGAGTGCAAAAGGGTTAATAAAATGTGTTTATATTCCAGAGATGCGATACTTTTAAATAGAGTTAAATAAAGGGAACAGATGTAGTATAGGACATTTGGCGTGTTTTTGTTTTTGGCGACGAAAAATTGCCGTTAAACAGTGCTATGACGTCATAGGGTTGCCAGATTGAAAGTCGCTACAAGAATCGGAAGATACCAACAATGCTATGTGGGGTTGCCATACTATAAATTTATCGCCCCTATAAAACACGCCAAAAAAAAACTTGCGTGCCAAATGTCCTATACTACATCTGCACCAAATAAAAAATAAGATAATGAAAGAAAAGTGTCTTAAGTTCAAGAACATGCAAATCTCCATCAATTTGAAGAACAGCCAACAAAAGAACTGGTCATTATTTTGGGGACTGAGTCCACACCACTCAAATTCAAGGGGTTAATTGTAGATACAGTTACTACAATTCATATTGATCAGCAAGATTCAATTCTAGAATAAAACATTAACTACGAGAAATATTACCTGTCCGTGTATATCGCCACACACTGTCACTGGAGTGAACACAGGTTGAATATTAGATTCTTCCAATAGTAAATCACATACTATGTCGCATAGTTTCTATAAACACAAATTTATGTTAATGACAATGTTTTCAATCACTATGGGTTTAATATAATTAAACACAAAATCCTACTACTGTCAAAATCCTTATAATAAGTGGAAATAAAATATTTTTAATGTTTCATTAGTCTGCATCAATAGAATTAAAACCACAAAATAAAAATATATTTAAAGGAAAATTATATATATTTTTTTAAGTTTATAGTTAGTTCATTTAAAGTGCAAAAATGAAATCAACGTTCGGAAAATGAGGCGCACTTTCGATATTGTTCTCGATTTAATAAATTAAGATGCATTTTTAAGTAATTGAAGCTTTGAAATTATTAAAAATTTAAGGATAAATTAAAATATCGCATTAAATATTGATACACTTTCAAAATTAATAGATTTCGGAACGTTCAACACAACGATCGTAACGGAAACACCTCACAATATATGCAAAAAAAACGATACCTTGAGATCATTTTCTGGTAAATATTTACAGTCCTTTGCAATGTCTACCCATTTATCAATATCAGTCATAATGAGCTAATATAATAAACCAGAAAACATTAAAAATTATTATATTTATATCAACAAAACACCAATTTCGTTATTTTGTTTATATGCCTCCAATCTAAGAAATACACTCATTTCACTTCAGTCCGTTTAAAGAGTGGGCGTTATTGATTTTGAAGATTTAGAGACCTAGAAACGACTTAATTTTTTTACTGTTAATTAAATAATTTTAAAAAACGTTTGAGTTATTTTCTATATCTATATAGTTTTTATTTGGAGGTGAATAAAGCATATTTACATTATATAATATTTTTTATCACACACATAAAGAAGTGAAGTGAGTAGAGGAGTTCCTGTATTTTATTTTATTTTTGACGGTAGTGTTTTGCGGAAATGTGTCGGCTCATGTGGTAGGTTGGTGAGTCGACATTCCAATCTAATGCCTACCGATATTTATTAAATCTATCAATTATGTCAGACGTCGATAAGTGGGCCGACATAGCGAAGGATTGCAGCTATTTACCTGATAATGATCTAAAGGTATTAAAATTAATCGAATTAATAAAAATATACTAATTTTTAATTTTTTTTAAAGTTTACCTCCCTTCTGAAAATTTCGCAAAAACTTAATTTTTAAGAAATTCCAATTAAAAAATCCCCGTTTCCCCAAGAGAAAATTTCGCCAGAAGTGCCCTAGCTCTCGCCAAATCCCAAAAGGCAGTTCTTATAAATAGCTGCTTTTTAGAAAAAGCAGGAAGTTGTGTAAGGGTGGGTAAAATTGGTGCTCGAGAAGTAACCATTCATCTTTCTAACTATTTAATGTATTAACTATTTTCCTTAATTTATAGCATTATTTCATCCATATTTCACGAGGAATAGCCACGGATAGTGAATATTTCACCTGTATTTTAATTTCAACACTGCTTACGTGTTTACTTTTCGGTGCAGTAACCTGTGTATTGGCATATGTTTATTGCGCAATTAATTCCCAATCATCCCTGTTCTAGTAATTCTCCTGACAAACAAATATTGAAAGGTATTTTCAGTTACTGAAATCGCTAATCGATCGAAAAATATTTTTGATGAAAATGTTAATTTTATGCTAATTACTATTTTTGCTAATTATTATTTATGCAATTTGCATTCCTCCCAATATTATGCTTATTTTTCTAAATTTAAAATTTTTTATGCTTATATTATGCATGTCAATACCAGACATTTTCATGAACAAATGATTTAATCAGTGTCTCATATTTTTTTTACTGTACAATTTTTTAATGTTTCATAAATTTCCTTTATAAAAAAAATTATCTTGCAATGAGTTGTTTTAATGATATTATTACATTACAAAGATTTTGATCTTTTTATTTTTGTGACAATATTGCATTTCAAAACGTCTTTGTTTTATGATGTTTTACTAAGATCTTGGATGATACCTATCTTAAAAGTGTTTTTTCTTCCATATTTTATGGCTTAGTATCAATTCAAGATGAGTCAGCTAAATGTGTAAACTCTTTACATTATAAAAGTCACACTTCAAGGTGATCTTTGAATATATGGGAATCCACGTAGAAATTGAAGTGATTGGAATAATATTACTTTGCTCTGCTTTGATAAATGTTTATCACATGAGTTATTTATAGTATTTCAATTCTGGAAAAATACTAGCTGCTTATCTACATTTTACTAGCTTATCATAGTTCCCTGGAATTCTTGGAAATGTTACTAGGCTTCAACAACTTTAAATAATTTATTAGTGGTAAAATAGTTTAAATCTTTCAAATTTAGTTTTTTCTTGCTGAAAAATTATATATTTTTTTTTATGATTTCAAGAAACAAACTAACCCTTGGAAATGCTTGGTATTACTTTAAAGGATATCATTTTTAAAATATGTATTGAGTTTTCTGAAAACTTTTTTTAATTGGGAAATTGGTCATGAAAAGTATTTAACCTGTTATCTATGTAGTGCAAGAAACTCCTATTTTCTAATCAATTGGAAGTTTTCTCCTTTTCCCCCATAATTAACAGCATTAGAATGTTAACCATGAGATGTTTTGGAATATTTAAAAAAAAAATACTATTTTTTTTTTAAATGTATATTATTGAAAATTCACTTTTGCCTATTCTGAAAATAAAGTAGTTTTTTTTGGGTTTTAATAATTTATTTTTACTTAAAAATATAAGAAATTTATGGTTACTCAGAGCAACTCTTACAATGTCAAGGTTAAGGGTAACTAATTTTTTTAAAAAATTATATATTTATTATAATTTTAACCTTTAGCCTTCTTTATCCTTCCTTTTCAATATAGTTATAATAATTTATTTTAAAAATTTAACAGTCTAATATTCTTTTATTCAATCTTTAAAATTTACATTTTTTTTTACTTTCACTCTTAGAACACACATATAGAAGTTAAAAATGCATGAAGTTATAAAGTAAAAGTTGAACTTAAAACTTAAAATTTCTTCTGTGAAGTTTAAAGGATAATATGCTGTATGATAATATGGTAAGTTGAGATCTTGAATAACTACTGACTCTAACTGCATGTTTTCTGTCCTAAGCTAACACCTTGTCTAAATTGTTATGGTTAGTTTAAATAATTTTAACTCAATAAAATAATTATAATTTTCAATAAGAAATTTTGTTTTTTATTATTTTTGTTGAATGTGATGTTACATGTTCCTATTGTGTCAAAAAACATTCTCTTAGTATTATGCACATAAAATTTGAAGAAAAAAAAACATGTTTTTATAGCACTAAAACTTTATATATTTTATGTTACTCCGTTTTAATATAGAAATATGCCTGATTTGATTATGTAGAGGTATAGTAAGAATGTAATATAATTATTACTTACTATAAAATTAAAGGATTATGCAATTTATAATTTTAAATACATATATATAGAGAAAGAGAGCAGATAGTGTGGAATTTAAAACAATGTTCAAACAATTAAATTGATTTTTAAAGTTTTTTTTTTTTTTGGCATTTGTTAGTAACATTAATATTAGTTGCAAGAATTTGTTCTAATAAATTTACTTAAATAATTATATATATATATTTAATGTTTATATAATACACATTACTAAAAAATGCTAATATACAATTTTTAAAACCAACATACTACTCTACTTTTAAAAATCAGCCAATAATTCACTGTTAAATATTTTTTTTTTTTTATATAATATAAGATTATTTTTAATATATAAAAATTCTAAATGCAGTATCACTGCATATACTTAATATTGTTAAATCCTTACTATTGGCCAAGTTAAATTCTTAAGGTAAATAAGCAAAAGGTCAAACATAGTAAGTACATCACAAGAAAAATTTAATATCATAAATAAAATTATATTCACTGCAGTAAAAAAAATTATTTAATTTCAAAATTTGAAAATATTTAGTTGATTTAAAAAAAGAAATTGAGTAATTTTAATTTATTAAAATTTAAAATATTTTATTAGAACATGTCAAATCTAATTTTTTTATTTATTAAGTTATTCAATTATTTTATATTTTTGATCTTAAATGAAGTACAGTAAATATATATGATCGTATTTAATTGAATTTCAATATTCATAAAAAAAATACTTGAACCTTAACCACATGGCGAATATGTGTATCTCCAGTTTTCCCAGTAATACAATTAATTATGAAAGTTCATATAAAAAATCCAAAATGTGACATTTTTTTTTAAATTTAAAACTTTAGGGCTTTGAAATCCTTCTCTACTGAAATAAAAAAAAATTAATATAGAAAGGAGTATGTTGAAAATGTAAATTAAACCCTCATGCAGTGAAAACAAATCTACAGATTGGATATTTTAAAAATTTACAAAATTGTTAATTTATTGAGAAATTGAGGCAATTAACTAGATTATTAGCATAAATGGTAATTAGCATTTATTTTTATATTGGTAAATATTATGGACATGGAACTAGTTGAACTCCCTCCCACCAATATTTTTGAATTGTTATGCCACTGCTTGGCCTAACATTAATAAAAGACCAACCTTTGTCTCTTTCCTTGAAAAGCCAGTTTTAGAAGTGAAAAAGATCTGATTCCATTTTAACTTTTACTTGACCAGACAGAAATAATTTTTTAATCGGTTAAAAAAAATAGTTAGAAACTCTTAATGCAGAATTAATAAAAAAAATAACGTCAATAAATACATATTTTAAAGTTAGCAGCTTAAATATCCTATTAAACACAAAATATCAGATTAGATTTTTTTTTGTGTAACTATAGAAAGTATTCTAAGAAAGAGGCTGTGTGCATATTATATATAATCATAATGCTTAATTTTCTTTAAAGGTATAAATTTAAGTTGATATTAAATTAAAAATGGGCCTTCATACATGAAAAATTTGCATCATTTGAAATCGGATTTAATAAAATAAAATATTGTGTCAAATTATAAACTGCAATAAATTTAAATTAGATAATTTTAAAGAAATTTAAAATTGAACATCAAGTAAAATCTTCAGTTTTGCGATATCTAAAATATTAGTTGTCTAAAATCTAAGAATTTTAACATATATTTGCAACAATAAATAAGCATATTCCCATTAAAAAAATATGTAATATAACTTGTCTTGTTTGACTAAGATAGTCCTGGTTTCAGATGTCCCTAATGTTTTGTACTAAATGCAATTTGCATATTTATTAAAATTACCAAATGGTTTACAATGAAATTAAGTCTAGGTTTCAGTAGATTGTATAATATAGAACCAAGTACTAGTTTAACAAGTTAACTCAACAAAAATATAAAACATGAACTGGCATTACATTGCAAATTAGTATTTCATTGATGTTTGTAAAGGATAGTTAGAAATTAAGAATAATTAAAATTTTTATTAATATTAGTATAGCCGGTATTTTGCTTATGCAGGGTTGCTAACCTTCATACATACCTGAGAGAAACACTCTCAGCACTCAAACTAAGATAATAATTAATGAAATCTGAATGGTTCCAATTCTAACCTTTATTTGAAAAACATCAATTGCGGGTTCAGTCCTGCTCAACCCTATAAAAATATGAGGCAGTGTTCCTGGGTTTTTCCTTCGAGATATACTCTAAACCGTTGCTAATAACTTACTGTCCAGCCCTAATGGTATATTAATTTAACCAACTCAATCTAAACACAATTTATTAAAATGTTTATATGTGAGCATTTTATAAAGAAAATTTAAATATATATTAATTCAATATATATTTAAATATGTCATATGTAATAGCATATCTAAACTATTAGAATAACCTCAGTCTATATTAATCCGAGAAATCTTTGTTTTTTCATTTATAAGGTCCATTAAAATTTTGTTTTTCTTAAAATTAGTATGCTATCTACTTTATAAATGCTTTCTCGAATGTATTAAAGTAGCAGCAATGGCCTCTGAAGATAAAAAAAATTAGCATTAATCAGATCAAAGCAATAACATAAAAAAAAATTATCCGAGTTGCCATAAAAGAGATAATAAGTTTTAGATTAATTTTTTTTTATTTGGACGAAAAAATTTATATTCAGTTGTATTACTGTAATGGATTGGTCAGTCTGATGGCAGCAATGAAAAATCCTTGTGTGGCATTTCCAAAATCTAAGATATAATCATTCTTATAACTCTAACCACATAGAAAACACATTTTACCAGGTTAACCCGGCATTTTTTTTTTTAATTTTTAAATAGAAAAATATATGTATACCTTTTGTTCCATAAAATAGGGTGTTTTTTATTTTCATATTAAACATTCAAAAAATTTTCTTTAATTAAATTTCTGTAAAATTGGCTATCAAGTAGTTTTCATTGAAATGTGATGTATCATACAATATAAAATATGGAAGCTTTGTATAAGATTAGCAATTATCTTTCTTCACTCATTAAAAAGTTTATCTGCAATCTAGTTTCATTATCCAAACCTAGTACTTCAAAAGGCATTTAGAGTTTCAATCAAGTTTTTACTAATGAATTGTCAAACCTCTAAGTTGTAGCCAACATTAGATACAAATCTTTAATTTTGTTTAGATGGGGTACTACAATGTTATTTAATATTCAGTGCATACATATTACCTAACTTGCATCTTGTAAAATAGCATTAATTTTCCTCTTTTAAATTGATCTATAGATTTTGTCAATTTTTTTTTTCTTGATAGCATTATAGAGCATATTTTAAGGAGTTTTCACTGGTGGGGGCAAATACTTTTCTATGGTCCTTTCGATTGCTGAACCTCTCTGTTACTTTGTACTTTAAGTGCCAAAAACATGTTTTTCTTCGATTCAAACTAAGTTAATTTACTATTTTAACAAAAATGAATATTTTTCTTGTAGAAAATATTTAGGATAAATAAATAAAAAATTGTCCTTTAGGTGCGTCAAATCAATGAGTAGTTAGGCTTTTCTTAGTAATGGTGGGGAAAATGTTCCAACTCTATGCTAAAATATGCCTTGTAACATTGAGGTAAACTTTCAGTAATATGATAGATGAGGGTTTAAAAGTTTTTAATAATTTATGTTTGAATGCTTTACTAGGGTATTTAAATTTAAGCATAGTGATTTTTAACAGGTTTTGAAGATGGTGACTGCATTAGGAGAAGTAACTGATGGCTCGGAGTCAGATTTCGATGACTCTCGAAAGAGGCCATTGGATTCGGAGTTGGACAAGGAGGCAATTAAGAGATCCCATCAGGGTGCCTCAAATGGAATATACCACTTCAAAATTCTAATTCCTTCAGTTGCTGCTGGAGCCATTATAGGAAAAGGGGGGGAAACCATTGCTCAACTACAGAAAGAAGCGGGTGCTAGAGTCAAAATGTCAAAAGCAACAGATTTTTACCCGGGAACCACTGAACGAGTCTGCTTGATTACGGGAAGCATTGAAGGTATTTTGCATATTCACAACTTTATCATGGAGAAGATAAAGGAGCGCCCCGATCCGAATGCAAAGATGGCAATCGATTTCGATCACAAGCAGCCCGCGGAACGAGAAAAGCAGGTCAAGATTCTGGTTCCCAACAGCACGGCAGGGATGATAATGGGGAAGGGAGGAACTTATATTAAACAAATTAAAGAAGAAAGTGGTGCCTATGTACAGATATCCCAGAAATCAAAAGATTATGCCTTGGCTGAGCGTTGCATTACTGTGATTGGAGAGATGGATTGCAATAGGAAGGCTTGCCGTATGATTCTAGTGAAAATCATAGAAGATCCGCAAAGTGGTAGCTGTTTGAATGTGAGTTATGCCGATGTAACTGGTCCAGTGCCTAACTTCAATCCTACAGGCTCGCCTTTTGCCAATCCTGATAGTGTTCCTAATGGTGCTGTTAAAAACAGCAGTGCTAGTTACAGTTCCAATAGCAGCCTCAATAGCCTTAGCCCTACTGTAACTAACAATTTCAATAGTCCACGAACTGAGAGCTCCAGCATGGCAGGAATGACACCCTTCACTGACATGGGAATCAATGTTCCCTCCATCCATCCTAACGATGCTGCTCAAGCCATCGAATCCATCAAGCATGTCCTGAGAGGAAATGGCTTTTCAGAGCAAGCAGTAGCAGATATTAGCTCAGCAATGAGTACATTAGTTAGTTATGGAATTTTAGGACTTGATATAAATGGAGTAAATGAACCTGTAGTTAGCGGGATGAGAATGCCAAGCTCTGCAATTGCCGGTTGCTCAATGCCTCCCGGAGGAATGGTCAATATGAGCATGTACACATCTGCCTCTGGTGTTCCGGGTATGGATTCTAGTTCTATAGCCACATCTGGTACAATGCAAGCTGGATCCAATATGTATAGTCCTGTGGGAAATTATGGAAATGCAATGCCAGGATTGGGCCTCGGCCCGGGTTTCACTTCCCCCACCAGTTCACGTTCAAACGACCGATTTTTCATGCAGGCCGACGGAGCAGTCTTTGAGCCATTCCAAAGAACCTCGCCTACTCTCGCATCACCAAGCGCAGCTGCCTTACCCGTCAACAACAATTCCTTTGGGCTCGGGACCGGCCTGAGCTCCGGATCGCCCAGTTTCAGGAAGAGCCCCATATCTGCCGACAAGCCTTCCAGTTTGGAGGTCACTAAAAAGACTGAGATAGGTGTAGCCGAGAACATCGTTGGAGCCATCTTGGGGCCTTGCGGTAAGTCTTTGATTGAAATCCAACGATACAGTGGAGCCAATATTCAGATCTCTAAGAAGGGAATTTACACTCCTGGAACCCGCAACCGCATCGTCACCATCACTGGAACCCCAACGGCTGTTGACAACGCTCACTTGCTTATTGAGCAGCAGGTGGCTGCCGAGGAGGCTGAAAGAGCTCAACAAAACGCCATGGGAGTTTTGCACTAACAAGATCCTATCCTAGTATTAAGCTATTGTTGTCATCTCATCATACTATTTGTCTCTGGTTTTTATTCTCTTCTATTACAAACCTGCAAGTGCCGTAGGGTGCCAAGCTGTGTGGTGTTTAGAACCCGAGCATTTTTCAGACATTGAGTGAATAAATTTGCTTAATAATCTTGTGATCATACATTAATATATACATTGAAAGCTATATCATCTAGGGAGTATTTACTCTTAATTATAGATTTATTTGCCTCATGCATTGTATGCTCAAGATTTTGCAATTTTTGGAGATGTGCACTGTGGTAAGCATAACTGAACACTTATAATAAATTTAGTATCTAACCTATAAATTTCCCAGGTCGGAGGAGCTCTGGACATTTTTATATTTATACCATGGAAGAAATTATAATTTAGAAAAGGTTTTTTTTTTGTCTTGTGAACTCAAATTGTGCTCTTTGCTAATATAGCTTAGAGCTGTTTGGCAAATCTGTTCGACTAAGTCATTTTTACTTCCTCTTTGCTTTGGTTACTTGTTGAACTTTGATGTTGAAGCTGCTTTCTGAGTGAAGATGCTGATTGTTGACGGAAGGACTGTACGGGTGCCCATCGCGTGAGTTGGAGCGGTGTGGATTGGACTATTGCTTCTACTAACACACAACTTATTGTATTTGTTATTAACATTTTAATATTGTTCCTGAAAGATTGTGCATGTGAGAATTTCACACGAAAAGGGCAACTGACCCCAACCTCAGTGGACACCCATGGAGGGACTCTCCCTTTGGTACAAAGTGAATAAGAGTTTGTTGGCTGTGCTAATTTAAGACATTATATTTGTTTGTGTATTTATATTATCATATGTCTACTCTTTGTTAATTTCTTAAGCAAATTAATGATAATTATCACATGAAATTTATTTACTTTATTTATTATTCATAAATTATTTTGAGCCACATATTTTATATTTTCATACTGAACTCCATTGTTGCAAATCAGCCATTTTAATAAGAATCTGATTCCGAGATCACCATCAGCCATTAGGGGAATTAATTAAAGCAGGACTGATTGCATCTGTAGAATCTGATTTCTTAATTTCATTTGTTTCTATCTTTCATCAATTCAAATTCCTTAGATAAAAGGTAATTCACTCTCTACATCCATTACTGCATTTTCCATTAGTTCATAATGCTGCTGAGGCTAGTTCCTGTACTAAATGTAAAGGCATTTAACCCTCCTGTAGATATCCAGATTTAGTTTAATATGCAAGTGGTTGAGATGGATACTTGTTTGAATTTGTAGCAAATATTATTAGAGGTATTTTTAAAGGAGTTTATCGTTCAATTTACAAAATGTTCATTTGTTGAAGTAAAAAATTATTTGAGAGAAATATATAAAGTTTTTTAAAGTAAAATTGTGCTTTATTCTGTGATGTCTGGAGGGTTAAATGTGCTCAAGAGGAACCTAACTTACTGCAGCAAGTCATTAGAAACAGCCCCATACTAAATATCTTCTTTTAGGAAACATTTTGATCTATTTATTGCATATATTTCATGAAATTTTAAGGAATATCCGCATAAGAAAACAATCGTATCCATAAGTAAAACCATATCATCAAAGACTTTCTCAAGCGTTCAATTTTGAACTAGAGCAACAACAACAAAAATATTTGGTATTTTTTATATTAAATATCTATTTCTTTCAGTGGGTATGAATACAAAATATAGGATAAGAATGGATTTCTTTCTTTCATGAATTATTTTAAAAGGTTGCATGGATTATAATTTTGAGATATTTAAATCAATTTATTTATAATGTTTATAAGCTTTTATTTCCGCTTCTAATTTGTTTCAACTGTGTATCTAAAACTTAAGATTATCAAAGATATTTATATAAATCGTACTTCATTACGCTCCTAAACAAAATATCACTTTAAGATTTCTTTAAAGCACAATACTTTTCCTTTAATTTCTTGTATGTCAATATATTCATGTATTAATTTTTCTTATAATTGGGCCTGGAACATTAATAGAATTGTATTTTGTGTGAAACTATGCAAAATGCCTAAATTCGTCAAATAAATATTTTCAAGAAATAAATGCCTCCTTTGATTGCTATATGACATTTTAAGAAGGTCGGATTATATTTTTCCCCCGTGCTTGGCTATAATTACCCTCTATTTAGCCGTGTATATATTAGTATGAAAATAATTTCTTTACGTTGATGGAATTTAATGAAACAGTTGGGAAATTTTTATTTTGCAGATTTCCGCAATGAAGCGGACCCAGAATATTAAGATGAAGCGTAAGCTTTGAAAGCCTAAAGAAAATCGTTAAATTCATGACAATAATTTTGGCCAGGCTCTCATTGGCGCAGAAATTTTTTAGCCTTAACAGGTTAGAGACGGCACGATTAACCAGTTTTACCAACAAAAAAACACGAGTTAGACTAAACCAACTTAGAGCCTAAAGTTGGGCATCAGTATTTGTATTAATTTGTTATATATTCCATAAATTACGAAAACTCAATAATTAATTAATTTTTTATTTATGCAGCTGAATGCAGTACTTCAAAAGCTACTATTATAAATCTACTTTAACTTTTTTTTTTTTAATTTGGTGTTATGTGCAGAGTTTTGCAATTTTAAGAGGATGGGGAAGGGATCTATATGCGCCTACGTCCTGGTTTCGACCTTTGTGATCTTTCGTATCGAAATTGCGTCCTCTTCCGTCTCTATTATTATTGTAGTTTAACTGAACACACAAAAACGCTTAAATCTTGAACTGCTGTATATTTTGCCGTAGAATGCCCAGATTAAACCCGATATTTAAAAAAAAAAAAATGAACCCATATTTTCATTACTCTTTATTTCAATAGAGTAATACAAAGAACAAATTCTGTCAAAGTTAAAACTATAAACTGAAATCTGCATCAACTGGAAATAAATCATTTATTTTTGCATCGTAAATTGACTTTAGCCTCCGTTTTAGGGCCATAACTCTTGCGCCATAAAACTTGATCATCCAATCCTCCGTTTTAGGTTTAGTTCAATGCAGTTTTTCTTGCAAGTAAATTAAATTCATATTAAATAACATACAGAATTGCTTAAAACAGTGGTTCCCAACCCGTGATTCGCGGACCACTGGTGTTCCAAGTAATCCGTGGAGCCATTGTTCAATTCTGTAGATGATTTGCTTTTTCACTTCGAGATAGGCCACGAACAGTCGTCAATAGCCCACTGTGCAGCTCTAGTGCGACGATATTTAACTAAACCTTTCGCTTTTTCAAAAAAGAATGTTGCTTTAAATGTATTCTTTTACAAAACTAAAATCATATAAATTGAAAATCTAAATTTATGTGCTATAAAGAAAACGAAATTGTATCCTCATTTTAACTCTTGTGTCTTATTATAGCAATGAACCAAAAATGAGTTTGATTATCGTTACCTTCATAAAACATATTAAATAACATATTTATTTACAAAATTGATACATTTTTATGTTATTATAAAGTGGTGGTCCGCGACTTGCCGAATTTTTAAATTAGTGGTCCATGGCCATCTGCAGATTGGGAACCACTGGCTTAAAGGCTTATCACGAATCTGATACTCTTTGGATCTTGCCTTGCTGTTGTACCAAGAATTCTCAAACTCGAAGAAGTTATCCAAGTAGATTGAGAAGTTTCCCACTGATTGTGCACAGTTTGACAGCCCAGGTGTTACGTGTATACATTGTATAGCACGAAACTGTTTTGGCATTCCTTCGTATAAACTGTTTCCTATTCGGGAACAGTTATAATCTACGCGATCAGTTTCATAACAAGGCACTTGAGTATATATTTGTTAAAACATTAAATTGGAATGGTGTTATCTTCTGGATATAGACATTAGGCGAGGAAATAAACTGACAGGTTGGATAAACCTGAATACAAAGAAGACTGCGGTCAGTGGCTTTATGTTCAAGGACATAACAGAATCCGGGGAAACTGCCTCATGTTTTGAACCATGCGCAGATATGAACAGTCGATTTTGTTACCATTCCTGTTTTAAAAAAAAGCTGGTACCCCTTGGAACAGTCATTTGGGACACCTCACCTCCTTCGAGCAATCGATTATGACACTCGAATTCATTACCTTGTAAAGAGTAATGTGTGTCAAAGTACTGTGTTCACACACGCAGGTGTAAATAATTAGAAGTTTGTTTTCTTAGTTATTGAAGTTTGTAACTTAACTTATATTTGTGGTAAGGAAATTATCTACATAATTTCACGCAGGAAAAAAAATATCTTCCCCTGCAGGTATTTTATGCATGTACCTTGATCGATCTGGCCAAGTTGACCGGCTCCCTTCAAAAACGAATTATTCAAGATTTTTTTTATTATTGTTTTGAATTAAGGATATTGTTGTCTGAACGATTGTAATTGGAAAGTGTAGGTATTAGAAATGTCAGTGGGGTGTTCAAATTGGTTATAGATCTAAATCGAAAAATGCATTAGAGACTTTAGAGTCATTTAAAAATATATGTATATTTTGAGAACTTTTATTTGTTAGCATTTTTTGTTTAGTAACTCTTCTCCTTCTACGCTATAAGCACATTATTTTTTGAAACAGTCTTCAACTATGGTGAGAACAGCAGCTGTTATGACTACTTATTAAAACACAAAGATACACGAATTGATATTGAAGTTTAATAAGAAGTATTAAACGTTAAGAAAACTTATAAACATCCCGAAATCCCCATAGGTTTACAAGAGATACAACTATCGATTTCTTTTGCTGACAATAAAAAAATTACCAATTTCTCATTAGTTAAAATTCGTATTATCATTTGTCTTAAGATTTAAATTAGTTTTTAAAACTGACCCCCGTTCGTGGAGGCTAGATCCCGCTCCCCTCTCTTCAATAGTTTTTCAAACGTTTAAAAGTAATTAAATTATAAAAAATAATTCAAATCAGTGAACTGTATATTATTGAATATTTCAAAAGAACTGCCAAAAAACCTTCCGAGATGTCTGAGAAAATTAAAAACATAATCGAAAAACTCAGTTGTCAATGGAATTTCACAAGTATGTCTTCTCTTATTTTGAGTTTTACATAACCTATTTGAATGTTTACATAAACTTTACTTTTTATACTTAATTCGATTTATCTCCATTAACTTTTTTTCCAAAGTATTTACCGAGTCTCGTTGTTCCGAGAGGAATTCGAAGATTATCTACTTTGATAGGGCAACTCGCAACCATCCGTGATGAGGCAGAACTGGTTTCGAAAGGACAGAAAATCTGAATGGGGGAATTTTTCTCAGGTTTTTCTTCAGTTTTCGTCGCTGCTGATGGGTTTCTTGTTTAGAGCACCGGTTAACCGGATACCTGAAATGTTTTGTTTTGATTTATTCGACTTGCAACCTGCGATGCTTCAACAAACGGCCGATTAGTTCATAGCTTCCTTTTTTCCTTCTGCTTTGAAGTCGTGCCGATATGACCTGCATTACACTGAAAATGTCTTTTATAAGAGTGTGCATAGGCGAATCCACAATAAAAAATCTGTATGTGGGGGGGCACATGTGAACATGATCCGGACCCCTCCCGAAATAAATGTAAACAATTTTGTTTTCATAAATATTAAGTAATTATTTATTAAAGTAAATAAAATGTATAATTAATTATTTAATTAAATCAGCAATATGCATAATTAATTACCTATTTAATATAAGTTTCTTAAAATTTGCAAAAAATTTTAGCTTTAATTTTCAATAATTAATAGTTTTATGAAATTTTTCCCGCTTGTACCCCCTTTGCAATAAATTTGAACTCTCCCGAGAATTTGCCTTTGTGTATGGCTAACATTACCGTAATACAGAATTGTCAATTTCGAAAGTTATTAGATAAGCAAAGAGGACCACCAGAGCAATACAATGTGTCCATTTCTCCTATTGTAAAAACGTGATTGATACACACCGGCCTATCTACCCCAAACCTGGATGGTCATCGCTGGGGGGGGGGGGGGGGGTAGGCTAGCATTTATGTAAAGACATTGTTATTATTTGAGAGGAGAGAGAGATCATTGCATTTTAGATTGATTTAGTGGTTGTTGAACATAAGTTGTTAATGCTTGACGGGGCCCAGGCCTTCGTACTAGCAAAGATAACTCTTTTTTGGAAAGAGTAAATTAAAACAACGCACATAGGAAATAAATACGCACTTAATAAAAAAAATATTGTTTTCTTTGATTGCTATAAATCTATATCAACCCATGTGATAATAGTGGTATATGTGATACAGTTCAAGTTACGAGCAACGAATCCGCGTAATTTTAATATTAAAACGATAAAGATTTGTAACGATGTTTTCTCAGCTGTCGTATCCTTGATTTTATAACTGATAAAGCTGCCAATTCCAATAGGAAAAATGCTACAGTAGCCCTAACTTTTCGTTTACATTTGTAGCAACTCTGACGTATCGATCATTCTGACGCAGACGCATTCTTCGTCGGGTGTTTTACACGCTCTCGCAACCCATTTCGAACCCTACAAAATGCGCCCAATTTCAATCCTCTTGCAAGAGTTCCCTGCGTTGGTTTCTACGTTATTTTAGCATCCAGTCGGATTCACCGCCTGCCATAATTTCTTCAGAGGATAATGTAGTGCACCTGCGCAGAGTCACATTTAGGGGTGTGCGACGTGTGCCACCGCACAGGGCCACGCGCTTATTATAGAAAAGTACATAACATTTTAAATTTACAGATATTATTATTGTCTTTTGTTTTTAATTTTGACCTGAAACGTCTATAAAATCAGCTATATGAGGATAGAAACGTACCATATTACGCTTTAAGGGGGATCGATTCCGACATTATCACTCCGCGACAAATAGTACGACTGATATCATTTTGATAGGAAATTAGGCTTATAAATAAAAAAAAATAATGCAGATATTTTACGTAATGAAGTTTTCTAATAAATATTCTATGCAAATAAAATGTAGCCGCATCAAACATTTGTAGTTAATAAAAAAAATCCTTATTGGCTTTTCAAAAATATGACAAACTTATGAATAAGTTTCATATTTGATAAGTTTTATTCAAACTTATTTATAAGTTTCTATGGGAACTAAAAAGGGGACCCGCTGCTAAGTTCGCCCAGGGCTCTGCGACGGCAAAGAGCGGCCCTGTACTTCCTTTGCTAGAATAATATGGTGGAACTCTTAGACGTAGAAAAGGGATTCAGGACACAAGCCTCCCCCTTATTGAATTTCAAGTCAAAATTTTTTACTAATACCCGAAATAATAACTTAAACAGAAAACATTTTTCATACAATTAATGAAAATTATGTTAATCCTAATTTTAAATAATAACAAAATTGTTAATTTCTTAAGAAATTTATGCAATTTACTAGAATTAACATAGTATTGATAATTTACGATTGCTAATTAATAACTGTTAATTATCGTTTATTTATTTTTTTATATTGGTAAATATTCTGGGCATGGAACTAGTTGAGTCTCTCCCTCCTCATCGTTTTTGAATTGCTACGCCCCTGATGGAATCTATGTCAATCAAGTATTATAAAAAGGTGCGCGGGCCCGATTAAGACTTCTATCCAAGCCCTCTTCTAAACGGGGCCCCATCGCTCTCAAATACAACGTTCAATATACAATCAAAGTTTTACATGCAAAAAAAATTCATTCATTCGCCTTTTATGTTTTTATGTCATTAACCCACTGAGGTTCAAGAACGTAATGTCAATTCCTGGGATATCCATTTCTTCCAATTTTTAATAAAAATAAAATAATAGTTTAAAAAAAAAAGAAAAATCGACTGTAAGTAAAATGAGCTAGAAAGTAAAAAATAATTTTTAATTTTACGAACGCATTGAAAAAATTTAATTATTTAATATCAATTTTATAGTTATTATAACTTTTTGAAATCGGCGACAAAATCTATATATGTTTTTTTGTAAATTGGCAACAACTTCAAGAAGTTGTAATAAGTATAAAATTGATATCAAATTATTCAATTTTTCAACTTGTTCCTAAAATTAAAAATTATTTTTTACTTTTTAACGCATTTTTCTTACATTTGATTTTCCTTCTTTTTTTAAAAAAAAAAGATTATTTTCTTTTTTTAATATGTAATGTAGCAGAGGGCGAAGCCCTCTGCTACATTACATATTAAAAAAAGGTAATACATTACATTACATTACAGGTAATACATTACATACTCATATATACATTACAGGTAATACATTACATACTCTTACGTTATTCACCAAGAAATTCAATACGACACAATAAATATGTAACAAAACAAGTTTTAAAGTATTGAGGAATCCTAATAATTTGTATTTATTGAATTTTCTTTTAAATTTCGAAAAAATAACACAATAAGTGATTTTTTTCCCTCCAAAAATCTGTTTCCGTAAGTTTTTCTTGTGAAGTTAGTAGCAAATTGATGTGGGTATGTTAAATATATTGATAGTATGGGGGAATGGGAGGGGGAAATTCGAAGTTCCGTTGTTGTCGGCCAGAGGCATCACACAGAACAGCTTTTTTTTTTTATCTTCTATCTAGTTTTTGTTGATGACCAATTTCTATAATCTTTTGAAATTACATTTCTTCTAAAACCTTACTAGCCGTGTTCTGACATAGCCTCACCCAACTTTTGTATAATTGGTAGATAATACAAGTATAATAATCCATATGGGATTTTATACTTTCTCGCCATATTGAACTCTGGTTTGAAATTTTTTTACAGTGCAATTGAGGGAGAAGGAGAAAGCTGTTCTGTGCAAAGCACAAAAAACAACTTGAAAAATGGTATGATTATTATTATTGCATTAGACAAGGTCAACCGTATGTTGAGATGGGGGGTGAATACCAGTTTGAATACATATGATTGCACTTTGTCAACGCAACTTCGTCAGGTAACCAGCGTTTCTAAGATAATATTAAGAGCTTTGGAATGTTTCCCCCTGGGGTAAATGCATTTCTCATCTTAGGGGAAGGGGCAAAAGCCCCTTTCTAGAAAACAATTGTTCAATAGGTTAAACGCAATTATATGAGTGGTGGATATTGTGTGAATACAATAAAATTACATAAGAAAAAAGAAGTTCCATGATTAAACAACTGTAATGATTTTTAAAAAGAACCCATACTCATAAAGTGTTTTTGGATTGTATCCGTAAATTTCTTCATGTTAATATTATAGTAATCAGAGTATTTCTGTTCTCCCGCCGTTTGAAATTTAGGGACTCTTAACAACAAATGCGTTAAGTCCTTTTTTTTTTTTAAATGACTTAATGCGCGTGAACCAATATCAGTAAGCAAGATTTATTTTCTAATTTAGATATGTGGACAATAAAAAATATCCGGTATTTAACTATCGGAATTATCAATTAAACAGAACGTTTTAATAAAAATATTGTCCGATTTCGAAAATTCGTTTTTTGTTGAATATAAAAGAATACACTTTTTCAAAAAATGCAAAAATAAAATTGGTTATCCGGCTGTTATATATCCGGACATATCGATAACCGGACTTTTTTTTTAAAAAATTATCCGATTTCAAAATATTTTCATTGTTGAATAGAGGAGGTTGTACAACAATGAAATTTCGTTCACCAGGCATTTACTAAACTGGATTATCTCAAAATATACTTACATCCAAGGATAGTGAAGACCATATATATATAAGGTGTGCTCGTGTTTCGGTTTGTGATAGGGGCAAGGAAAGAATTCTTTTGACGTCATTTTAGCTCCGGCCTTACTATGAGTTTTTGATCATTCTCATTGGCTGTATGTTTCAAGCATTGCTACTTAGGTTTTTGAAGCAAATTTTAACTGTTTTCTTTTAAATAAATTTATGATTAGTTAAAAACAAGAATTCTTGTTAAATTAAGTACTCCTTGACAATAGCGACAATTACTCTTAAAACGACTGTCGAGAGCATTAGACACGCCCACAGACGGTTGAAGGCGGAGATAGGCGTCACTATGACGTCAAAAGAATCCTTTTCCCCGCCCTCCATCAGCAAGAGCGAGTACCAGCACACCTTTTATATATAGTCTCCACTATCCTTGACTTACATATACTGTGAGAAAGAAATGTTAGCAACAGCTTGAGTTGCCAGGTGAATAATATCAGTCCGCTTCTAAATTAATACTAAATAAAAGAAAATAATATAATCTTTTAAAAGAAAAAAAAAACTTTAAGAAAAATGCGCTACATTTTTTTTAAAAATAATTTTTAACTTTACGAAGAAATTGAAAATATTGAATTATTTCATATTAATTTTATGCTTATTACAACTTTTTGAAGTTATTGGCAATTTACAAAAAACATACCTAAATTTTGGCGCCGATTTCAGAACTATAAAATTAATATTAAATAATTAAATATTTTAAAATTCTTCGCAAAATTACAAATTATTTTTTACTTTTTAGCGCATTTTTTAAAAGTGGATTTTCTTTTTTTTATTATTATTATTTTTTTATTAAAAAAAGGAAGGATTTTAGTACATTAACTTAAACCTAGTTGGCTTCCCTTTATTCTAATAATAGAGCTTGCATATTTGTTACAGTATAAAAGTTTTGCACAATTTATTTGTTTTTGTTTGTCTGTTTGGTTGGTTAGTTAGTTATTTACTTTTTACATAACAAATGAGGAAATAACATGCAAAACCAAACAAATAAAAAAATTAGATAAGCTTGGAATCTTATATAAAAGGATTACATCTTCCATTTTTTTAAAATTAATATTTCCAAAAATACCCCTTTCATTTTAAAACTTGAAAATCCTTTTTTCTTCCGTATATATAAAACAAAATTATTTATATTTTATTTCAGCACCCAACAAGATGACTGATATACGCGGACGGTTGAATGAATTTTTATGACACAAGCGAAAAAGATTTTGGCTTCCCGATTCGCACAAATAATTTTTTATAGGCAAATAGGCCAGACATGTAATTTCTAACATTATAATTAACTAATTTTTCATTGTAATGCAACTAAAAATCTAATGGTTTACCTAAGATACAAAATTCAAAAATTTGTACGGAATCATAGGTTTAACCAGTGGCGGATTTAACAGGCGGCAAATAGACAGTTGCCGCCTGGGCCCCCTTGCCTTCAGTTCGTTTGGGGCCCCCTTGATTCCAGAAATTAAAAAAGGACAGGAATATAAATAATTATTTATATTTTTAAAAATATATTTCAGTGCAGTTTTCTCTCTGGATTCTCTTACTTTTTCTCATATGTGTAGATAGGTGCCCTTTTTTGACTGGCCCGGGCCCACTCCCTTGTTACAGTACAGGGCCCAATTACCGGAAAGGCCCGTGTAGTACTTACACTTCCTTCCCATTTCTGAAAAGCCCCCAAATTCTTTACAAATAGACGTTTGTCCTGTGTCTTGGATGCTTCAGGGCTCTTAGCAAATGTAGCAGACATACATCATGAACTATAATAGATGTAAGATTTATATTATTTATAACAGATTTTGAGATTATTATTATCTTGGTGAGGGGTTAGACAATGACACTCGAAAATGAGTCGATTAGAAAGATGGCGATTTCCACAAAAGCGACTTGTATTAAAATTCCTAAAAGAAATGTAAAAAAAAGTCTCAGTTTTTCTACGCCACACAAACCCTGTGACCCCCTCCATTCCTAAGGGTGAGTGACGTAATAATTTAAAATTAGGCCCCTCGAAAGTTTTGCCACCTGTGCCCTTTCTCTTAACTCCGCCACTGGGTTTAACCCTCTCGCGGCTCCTGGTATACATATGTACCAGGAGCCTGGTACACTAAGTACGGAAAAGGGTTATAAAGTGTCGATTTTTTTGTTTCAGATAAAAAAAATAAAATCCAAGCTATTCATGCTCTATATCAGGGGTTCCCAAAGTTTGCGCCGCGGCATCTTCACAAGGGCGCCGCGAAATATTACAAAAGCTTCAGACTTATTAGACTCTCAGTGATTCCTACAGTGTAAATCTAAAAATAATCCGAAATTTAAAAATAATCGAACTGCTATAAGATGCGTAACTGCGCAGTTAGAAACTGCGAAATACCCGAAAGAAAATGGAAAATGTTTCAAAACTCGCCCAAGGGAAGTTGTCTTAAAATATGCGGTAAACCGTCGACTTTGCAAAAGAAAGATATTGTATCAGTAATAACACTTCTATATACCAAGACAGATGATTTGTCGAAACTTCTTATGACGTCATAGCCGTAAGAGCGATGATAGACAGTGGGGTGGATCGAAAAGTCCGAACCTAAGAGTGACCCTCCTTTTAGTTCCATTCCCTTCCAAATCAGATGCGTAGTAGACCCTTCGCGACAGATTTCGACTGTTCTGGAAGATCTTGCGAACGGAATATATAAGCAAGCGTTGCCGGATCGATTCAGTCAGTCAGCTGATAGTCGAAGTCTAGTGAAAATAAGCACCTCGCGTGATATTGTTATTAACGCGTTTTATTTATTTTTATCTCTTACTTATGATTAGTAATACTTTTATTTAGGGTAGGGCGCGTTAGGCATATCCTTTTTCAAAAAAGTTTGCGAACAACTGCTCTCTATAATAATATATAGATAAAAATAATATAATAAATGAATCACAAATACATTAATTCTTATAAATAGAATCTATAATTTGACAGAAAAATATTAATCTAGAAAATGTCACATGTAGATTTCAAATTTCCAACTAAATTCATTTGTATTTTCTATTTTTATGAAAATTTGGTACCCTCCCTTACCTGGCGCCCTAGTGCCATAAACCGCCAATGCTAATATACAACCAATCCGTTCATCAATTATTGCGTTTATTTATTTACAAATGCACTAGACTACGAAATTACACTCGTAATGAAGATAAAAACGCGACCTTTGGCTCCCATTTCATTTAAGCAAAAGTAAATATACAATAAATAGTAATATGAGCTACTAACACATAAATAAAAATATTATTAACCGCTACTGGTAAGTCTAATACAGAGAGCAATGCGGTTGCATTAATTATTGAAGACATCATTATTATTGCAATGAAACCTGTTGCATATTTTAGAACTTCATCTACTCATCAAATATTATCCCTGCTACAAGGATAGAATGGTGTCATTTATAGTGAATATTGAGTGTCGTAAAAAGGCTATTACATCCTTTATTTTATTGAGCTTTGGTAGGCAATTTGACTAGAAAAAAAAATCAAAATGGGTGAGAAATCAGATATTGGTTGTCAAAAAAAACCATGTCGTACAATTTTATAAAATTTCGGATTTTTATACAAACTTCAAAGAAGTCAAAATATTTTTTTAAAAAAATACTTAGTTCCGAGTAATTTGATATGTTTTATTCATACTCGTAATATGCCAATTGAAGGAGGTATTACCTGTTGCAAGTAGTTGGCACAGTGTAGTGAAAACAAAAATTGCTTATGCTGCATTGTAAATGTATATATTCCTATTTTTGCGTAAATTGTATTAAATTATGGTCTATTTTTTATAACTTGCTCCAATGTTTTGAGTTTAATTGTAATCTAAAACTATTTTAATTACAAATATAAAATAAAAATAAACAGTTCTTCTGTGGTCCTCTTTATTTAGAGTCTGCCCTTAGTATATAAAATGTAGTGAGACAGTACGAAAGTCATAGTTTCTTTATATTACCATCGATCCAAATACTCATTGCGAAATCAGTAGACGATCCTCTTTTTTAAAAGATCAATTCAAATGTTCACAAAATTCTTATTTTATTTTTAATATGCATTAAAAAACTTTTTACATAGCATGCCCTTCGCGTGGCTATTTGCACTTGTGAGCAAAGCTCCGTTGACTTTTCATTACGTGATAGTAATGGCAGTGCGTGTGGACCTTACAGCTGATTTGTCATGCACCGTTTCTAGGGAACTCAATGAAATATCCAGGTAAACAATGACAACTACAAAGCGGAGCACAGACATCGCCTACATTCTGTTGACAGCAGGAATAAATTTCTATTCCATTCAAAATGGGGATTATAAATAGTTGGAATTTTTTTTCTCTCAAAGATTCTCTGGAAATGCATTTAGCAAACTGTGAATCGCGAGTCACTTGCATCTGTTTTTAGTGGGTCGTGGAAATGTTATTTTGAACAGGGACTTTTTATATATATATTGGGAAGAAAGGCATGCATAGGCAGGGTCATCATTAGCTGCCGTGGGCCCCTGTGCAAGCCTTGTCGCGGGATACCTTATGGAGGGTAAAATAAATCCAATTTTTAAAATGCCTAACGCCGCCGCCGCCGCCCCCCCCCCCCCCCCCTCTATATTAATATAAAACTTTTTCTAGTTGACCTCAATTTTATAGCGATGTTATGGGGTATTAAGTGCATTTTTTAATACAGAATCTTCAGGGAAGGCGTTACAACACAACTGATTAATAACATGGATGTCCTATGCTCGGGGACAACCTAAGTTGAACCTGAAGCGGAAGCTATTATATGTATAAATATTCAATTGATTTAGGCTCAACTTAGATTGTCCCCGAGTATAGATAAAATGAGTAAACACTAATTCAAATAAAATTCTAATGCAGTGTTAAAAAATAGAAATTAATTTCCTCTAATATACTATTGTTTTTCAACCTGGGCGTGGAGCCCCTCCAAAAGCGCTGGGCCCTGTGCGGTGACACGTGTCGCACACACATCAGGGTGGCCTTGCACATGTGAACGATTTTTAATTATTTACTGTGAGATATTAACAAAATATGGGTTGAAAGTTTGTTTTCACTGTAAGAGGGCTTAATTCGAATGTTCAGGTGGTTCAAAAGTCCCTGACACATTTTAAAATGTAATAAAAAATCAAATAATTGGCGTTAGAGAGTGTGATTTGGACTAAAATGCTTCTCTCTGTCACGAAGAAAAGGTTTTGTAAACAAATGGTTTAAAATAAGTTTTTAAGCAATAAGGAGATTTCAAAAGTTCCCCCATTACTTTAAATTTAAAAAATGGTTTAAAATAAAGTATATTTTACAAATTAAAAAATTAGGAGTATTGCTGGGAAAGTTGTCCACATGCAGACGTATATTCAAGTCACCATCCTTCAGATGGTGACGTGGATATCAGATTTGTTGTCATGAATTAATTAAGCAAAATCGGTTCGCATAAATATTTACAAACATTTTAGGGGTTGCAAAGAATATCAATTTAAAAAAAGTTTTAGAACGCCAACATATTTGGTGTACTTAGATGACAAAAATAAGTTTTACTAAAGCTTGTGAGACAATAACTACAAAACAAGACAACGTAACTACAAACCATTGATTCATCAGCCTTAGCGAAAGCTGATTTTAGACAACTAAGTTCAAGTTTTCCTATCATTTCTTGTTTGTGCCGACGCGACGGTATGATATTTAAGAAATAAATTGGACGCAGTTTTCTGTGCAGTACATTGCGCCTGCGATCCGCCCCAACTATTGTGTTGAAAAATTCAATTTAATTGATAGAAGTTTCACAACTTCACAATAAAAATATACGTTTTGTTCAAACTTCCTTAAAGACATAATTAATTAAAAAAAAAAGATAAATAAGAAATCGGATGATGATTATGTTTGACAAATCAGTAGACCTCTTAACGATTCTATAGAACTTGCTACGAAATCGATAAGATCAAGACTCTAGAACAGCTGAACCCCTTTCTAACGTCTTTTATTACGTATTATGTCGTTTAGATTGCTTTCTTTTCTGTGACAACTCAGCAACACACAATAAGCCAACAGAAGGAAAATATCATTACAGGAGATAGTGAGGGGCATTATCAGATTTAAATTTTTGATTATTCCTTATCTTCGTTCCCCGCTATCCGGAACGCTTGCTGCGGAAACTGAGAAAAGGATTTCATGTTCCAAGCCAGTTTCGCATTTTCCTTTAGTTTTCATCAAGGAACTCGGGGATTTTGATTAATTCAATATTGTTTCGAAAGAGCCCTTTGTACAGCTACATAATCGATTTTCAGTTGGGAGGGTTGGCTGCCAAGTGGTGCAAGTCCAGAAACTGAGTTCCGAGATAATGAGCGCTCGAAGTTTCGAACTCGCCTTGGTTTATAATGTTAAGCAGTGGCAGCTCGCCTACTACAGCAAGTACAGCCGGGCTGCACCTAAATTCATTAGTGTATTTTAAAACTAAAATCAGATATTTTACTTATTTTTTTAAATGAATATTAGAATTGAAAATGAAATTTCTACGGTAGTAAACAAAATCTCCGATAAATAGAAGCATGTTACCGTAATGCACAATTCAGGAGGGGAAAAAACTAGATTCAATCAAAATTGCAGCTAAAAAGCGAAATTCGAAATCGGCTGCATCGTTGCCATGGCAACCTCTACGTAGTATGGAGATTCCCCCCATGCTAATGCACTGCATTTGTGAGAAGGTACAGCCGAAATGAATTTTCTTGTTTTAGCTGCACTTCAGGTTCGATATGCTGATTGGCTCGTGGGATGAAACGAGAACTTACGAGAATATCTCCAAACGGAAATGGTTTTCGTGATACATTTACTGTGTGCTGTTGTTTCAGGACATGGTCCTGCTGTTGTTTCGTTATGTAACTTAATATTACAATTAACCGATTCGCATGTTTAAAAGAAAGCAGGATTGCTTTCATTTCCAAACAACAAGTAAGTATTTTCTATTTTTTTCGCATGTTATCATTTCGTAAAAATTGAAAGGAAACTTTGCTTTGCGTAGTGAATAATAAATAATTTCCATTCATGTATGGTTTTTGAAAAATAGGGGGGTGGGGGGGGGGATTCACATGATTTCGGCTGCACTAACATTTTCGACCACGGGCCGCCACTGATGTTAAGCCGAACGCCATGCAACTCATTGTTGGGAAATCTATTGAACTAGGTCGACATAGATCTTGATGTCTATTAATGGAATTGGGGTTAGTTTATTTTCGAATTTTTGTGACTTACACCAGACGGCCCTGCCAATTGGCGGAGTTTTGTAATGTTTCGTGTTGAATGGGACTGAAAATTTCAAAAGATGTTTCAAATTAAAATTGTTAAATGCTAGGAGTGTTGAAATAAATAAAAAAATTATGTTCACCTCCCCTCCCCCATTAAGAGAACATATTGTCTTCACCTTCATCCCCTCCCCACTTGTGGCCTGAGAAGATAATCTTAAAATATGACGAATTAGTAACTATATGGAATTCGGGAATATAAATATTTGCTTTATTAAAATTGCTATAAATTATTTACGAAGAGTTCAAGCAAAAAAGCTTTCTTAGAATGTTGCCAATTTGTACTTGATTATAGAAATTAATCTCTGAAAAAGGGAATGGAGAAGAAAATTGATTATTTCCTAGGTCATTTTTTTTATTTGATATCGCAATCAATTGTTTTATTATCTAGAGATCGGCACACAAATGATTAGTTGCTTAATATTGAGAAAGCTGCTCAGACTTGAAGCAGTACAAAGTTAAATGCATTTTTTTATGGGCAAATACGACACATAATTCCAATTTTTTATGCAAACGTTAAAAAAAATGCTTTCTTTGTTTGAGACAAATTTCAACTTTTGCTAGGGTGTTCCCTGACATCGTCGTTTTATAAAGTTTTTAAGGAGTGCATGAAACAAATCACATTACTCTGGTATCTTGCTGTAAACATGAATAGAATTGACATACACATAAGTGCAGTGTTGCATAAACTAGATGGTATGAAGATGAGATAACGAACAAACAAAACCACATTCTATACTCGGGGACAACCTAAGTTGACTCTAAAGCAATTGAATATTTATACATATCATAGCTTCCGCTTCATGTTCTACTTAGGTTGTCCCCGAGTATAACAGAATTCCGTTAGATATTTACATTTAACTCCATTCAAAATGGGAGGAGCCAACCAGATAATCAGAATTTGAGATTGTACACGTGAATTTAAGCAAAAGAAAATTTTTAGCATTAATTTCGCTGCTCCCCACTCCAGGGAGCCGAGTTTAGCTTAACAAAGCTTTACCTTAGATAACTTTCAAGTAGGTATAGGGAAATTGTGCGGAAGCACTAGAGATTATTAATACAATATGAACGAAAACATATTTATATAACGTGGTAGCAATTAAAGCATAAACTAGAATAACATATTCGAATTTATACTGTATCCATACTTTATTATGGACAAGTGAGAAAGTACACAAATTCTCAGAGTGAATAGAGTGTCCTCGGATTTCATAAAAAAAAAATAGTCGTTTTATTTTGAAACGTCGAATATATGCAGCGGAAGCTTTGTTCTAAGAAATATTTGCGTAAGCGTGGAAAGCTGCCACTACCTTAGGGAACGTTTATGTATGACGTCACGCAATTTTTCGTCCTTTTTTACACCCTTTTCTCGTGTCACGCTAGCGTTTACCCCCCTCCCCCCCATGTCACGTCATGTACTTTTTATTCACACATTTTATATACAATACATTTTGCATATATAGGTTGTTAAAGAGAGTATTGTATTTAAAAATAATTATAGTAAACAATAGTAAAACAATATTCATATTGAAAAATATTTTTTTCATCATATTTTAGTTGAGTTGTAACTTAAATTTTAGTTATGATGGGGATCTCTACACTCAACATGAATATGGAAGAGTTATAGGCCATTATATGAATAGATCTTGGTGCTTATAGATTATATGTTTTTATCCATTAAACATCTCCCTTTACGTATCACAACGCAAAAGTTGCATGCACTGAGTATTTATCGACTTTTGTGTCCGCCGAAATTAGCCTCTCCTGCCCCTACATTGTAGGTTTGACAAAAAGACCCAGAATTAGGTGCACTTCGACGTTTATTTAAACATATTTTCGGCATTTTTTTTCTGAAATTTGATACGTCACGATCTGTCTCCCCTTCCTTTTACCCACGTCACATCGGTCAGGTCCCATCCCCTTTGCTTTTACATAACGTAATATATGAATGGTCCCTCTTATTTTATTTAAAATTATGGGGGAACCCCCTGAGCCCATCCATTTCCTATGCCTTTACTATGGAAGGTGTACAAGTATGCATGTTTAAGAAAATGTCCCATTTCTAATTTAACAAAAATATCATATCTTTAGAACACTGCAGGATGAAATAAATTTGAATTTTATAGAGAATTTGCCTTTGGGTATGGCTAGCACTAACATTACCGATAAAATATGGAATTGATTGTTAATTTAGAAAGTCATTAGTCAAACAAACCGGGACCACCAGACAAGTACAAGGTGGCCTTTTATCCTATTACAGACGTGACTGACACACGCCGGCTTATCTACCCCAAACATTGATGGTCATCGCTACCGTGTAGGGAGAGGGGGGGGGGGGAGAGAGAGAGAGGCTGACATTTATGTAAAGACTCTGTATTGTGTTTATTTGAGAAGACATAGAGAGATAATCACCTGTTAGATTGATTTAGTGACTGTAATAAACGTTTTTCAGTACTTCAAAAGTTGCTAATGCTAGACTTCCTGATTTTATAGAACAGGGCAAAAACTGTTCTAAATTCCTTTTTTTAACTACATAAGTCTTCTACGATTACACAGGGAAAAAAATAAGTGGACTTGTCAATGGGAGGGGGGGGGGGGGCGACTTGTGCCTCCTTCTGGATGGATCAGCTAATGATCTTGTCCAAATAGAATTTTCCTCCATGTATGCAAGTTTATTTTTACTTCGCCTCCAGTACTACATTATGGTCCATTCAAATAATTAATTTTTGATTTTGATTCAAATCGATTCAATTGTAGAGAAAGTCACACACAGTTAATTTTTTTTTTAATATTATTGTTGTGTTATCAAAAATTTGGAACTTGAATTTTGTATGGAGTGGTTTTGGGAATATTACGTTATTGTTAGGAGGAATCATTGTACTATAAAAAGGGTGTGTCTGACTGAAGCATAAATAATACAGACTGTGTTAAATTAATTATTTGTTTAATGATGTAATTGAGGACGGATACTCATTTCCGCCTCCACATCACACTCACAAACATGACAAGGGACTCGTTCGGGACCGCCTCCTACCAGTCCTCCATTTCGAATACAAAGTCTAATAAAAGAATCTTGTAAAAAAAATTATATTCGAAATGGGGTTTCATGTGTGATATTTTAAAAACATTTTTATATAAATATTTTTTAAATTTTCGAAATAATATGGAGAAAAGAAAATTGGCTTAAAAAATTCGGAAATGGTGGAAAACCGGGAACAGTTCGATTACGTCCAAAAAAAGTTCCATTGAGCCCCACTGATTCTAAATCCGGCTCCTGCTGTTGAACATTTGCAGTCGGGTCTAATATTTTGGATATGTTCGAACTAGCAATCAGGGTCACCCTTATAGCACTAATGTGGCAGAATGCGAAACTAGACACGGGGCATTTTTAGTAAGGAGTGTTGGAAGGTGCTATATCACAGAAACCCAATTTGTGAAGTAGCCCTTTGCAAAAAAAAGTATTCTAGATAACGCCAACTTTTTACTGTAGTTAAAGGTTATTTTTAACCGACTTAAAGCGCGCCAACCAACCGCCAAAGGAGACCGGTTATCAATTCGACTGTTATGTATTTTTTTTAAATGTATGTTCTCGCCAGATTTCTGTTCTAATTGAGATATTTGGAATTTTTTTTTGTTGGATAAGGGATGCTTTACTTGAGCACTTTTTGAAAAAATATCCGGTTATCCGTCATTTAACTATCCGGACTGCACAATTAACTGGACCGTTTGAAAAATAATATTGTCCGATTTAAAAAAAAATATTTTTTGTTGGATAGAGAAATATCCACTTAGATAAAAAAAAATGCAAAAAAATTGGGTGTCCGGCTCTTGTTTATCCGGAAATATTGATTAACCGAACCTTTTAATAGTTTCTACGATTTCATAGTTTCAAGCTCAGAAACATCTACTTTACCATTAATCTGTTAACTATCGTAAACAGTCAAAGGTCTTCGCTCAGTCTGTATGTATAAAGAGCGCAACTACAGAATAAAAAATAATTTAGATTCCACCTGTGCGATGACGAAATAAAATGGGACTGTGGAAACTGGCGAGTCACAGGAAGAAAAAAAGATATCAGCCAGATTCCTCGGATAAACTTGACCTTGGAAGGTTGCTTTTTCGAACTTCAGTTTCAGCCGGAAGGTCATTCGGAGATAGTAAATAAATATACAAATAATCTGGGGCAAATATTCAAATTAAGACATTTTATTATAGAAAATAAAAAAGAAATTATGTTCCATTCACCAAAATATAAGTTAAACATAAAAAATCTTAGAGGTAAGATGTTTTGGCTCGAAACGAATTTAAAATTAAGATAGAAATACTATTTTACACTTTTAGGGTGATCCATTCCGCCACTATAACTCCACAACAAATGACACGATTGACATAAATTTGGTCTAAATAGATAGAAAATTAAGACTTCGATGTGCGTGTAAAACGTGGAAGTATGATATGATTGCCCTCGATCTACATTGCACATGTTAATGAATAATGTATACTCACTAGTACGTGATAAATTAAAAATTGTAGATTATATTATCGTAAATAATATGTGTTCAAAAAGTGTAGATTATATTATCGTAAATAATATGTGTTCAAAAAGTGTAGATTATATTATCGTAAATAATATGTGTTCAAAAATTGTAGTTCACCTGACAAGAGGGTGGGGGGTGGGGAGTTAAGGCTAATGTGACGGATGATGACATGCGGAAATAAGTACATAAAGACTATAATAGTCGTGATGTTAAAAGTGATGCTCTCTAAATCGTAAATAAAAAAATAAGTAATTAAAAATATTCGCGTAATAATAATGGTATATACCACTGAGCTAAAATAATATAAACACTGGAGTGAGGACTCCCATTGGGCGAAAATGTACTTTGCGGTGCCACGCGGATGAATACTATTCGGAAGACAAGGTTAAGAAAACATTCTACTTTGGCTATTGCACAGTTAATCGCATTGTATAGGTCTTGAATATTTGTGTATTCTTTTTCTTGAAAGCAAATATGGAAAATCATTAAATGTATAACATTAATTTTTAAAGCCAGATGTGGTTTTAAAACTAGGATACATTCACTTCATCCTATGACAAACACAATGCGTAAGGACTATATTTTCTACCTTCGCTCAAAAAAGGTGTAAAGTGGTTGTTGTCACGCTTAGTCCTCACTCCAGTGTTCAATTATTTTAGCTCAGTGATGTATACATCAATTCTATATCTATTAATTTATCTAAATTATATTTAATTTTAAACTACAAACTACCCACGCTAAGTCATAGAAATAATAAAAAAGTTGTTGCCTGCCGTGATTCGTATTTTGATAAGAAACAAAGTTTGATAAGAAACCAAGTGACTAGTTTAAAATTGAAATGCTGATTGATGTGAGCTGATTTAAATTCTAAATTTTCCGACAGTGTAAAACTTCATGCTAAATTTATCATATACAATATAAGTATTTCAACTTTTTGAAGAATATATATTTTAAAACTTTAAAATGACCATAAATTGACTAAAATTTTGCCTATAAATATAAAAATAACTGTCATAAATAAACTGCCATTTTCATACCCAAATTACTCATAATATCAAAATACTCACGACAAATGATTCAATATTAGTTATTGTTTTTTAAATAAGCGTTGTGATTATTTAACACTGTCACATTAATGCCAGGGATTTGCATTAGCAACAAAAGTTCCCATTATATACGTTTGAATTTATTTTTTAATTATAATTAAATTAAATATTTTACAATTAAACAAATAGTTTATATATTAATGTGTTTCTAGTTTTTAATAATAGAATTCAAATATTTATTTACTAAAGTTAAATTAAAGTTAAAAAATTTAAGAAAATATTCGAGAAATTTACCCACGCTAAGTCAGTAGAAATAATAAAAATATTTCAAATATTCGAATTAATCATAGAACAGAGCTGTAAATTGTCCGGAAAAGCGCAATTTGTTTGACGGATCTTTTTTTTAATGTTCAAGTCATATCAGTGGTGTAACGAGCGGGCCTGCTCGGGCTGCAATGCGGTGAGGTTCATGATACCAGGCAGCCCACAAAAACGAGGAACAAATTGTTGTCGTTCCAAAAAATTCACCTAATCAAGAGGTGGATCCATAGACATCCTATACTAACCAGACTTCGAATGGCAACGTTGCCGGAAACCTTTCCGCAAATTGAAAGAAGAAAAATCCACCATTAGCGCCCCATTTGTTAAGTTTTCTATGCAATAATGTACGAGACAAAACTAATTCTTGCACGAAACAAAGTGTGTATCATTCATTATCAGTGCTTTAAATTGATTTAAATATACTTAATTATTTAAAAACCCACTCTTAGGATTAAGCGATTTTTTAAAGTAGTAATTATAGTAGAATGCATAGAAAACTTAGATAATTTAAACTTAGAAATTATATGCACATCAAACGTATGTTCGTTTTAAGCTAAACCCGTGCAGATACAAGCATTTGAAGGAATATATAGAAATATCCTTACAAATATTCTATGTGCTTTATTTTTATTAATAACTAGATGCAGTTTGTCTTTTATTTCAAATACTCTTGAAACACTATTTATTAACTTCATCGAGCGATTTTTCATTATTTCTATAGATAAATTCTAATTCAAAACAACTATCTTCGAAAAATTTGCTATATTCTACTAAATATAAATTTATAAACTAATACAAATAACAAGAATTTCTACATAAACATTGTTTAAATGTTAATATAATTAAATTATATATCCTATTTTCTAAAATCAAATTTTCGGCAATAGAATATCTTCTTAACGTACAGTGGCTCCCAAAAGTGTTCGTACACTTACGAATTTCAAAGAAATACTGCTCTATTCATTATAAAAAATAATATTTTAGAATGCGAATTTTGTAATAAGATATATAAATTGTTCTTAACAAAACTACACAAAATATTTTAAAACATAGTAAAACTTTTTTTTTTTTTTTTAGAAAATCAATATATAAAAAGTAACAAGAAAATTATCTCCCAAAAAGTTTTCGTACACTTAAAAAAATATCTACACATTAATAAATATTGCAATATTTCGGTAAATTATTACTTTTTAGGATATACTGTAACATCCACAACAGCTTTTAAGCGCCTGGGCATAGATTTCAATTTTTTATTGTTATTTTTTTTTTGTATAATTTCTACATTTCTTTTATTTTTTGATCATTACTTTTTTTAGTTCGCTTTTCGTTTTAATGTCCTGTTTTCATACTCTAACCTTCAGTTCTCGACAAATGTGATTTATTAGGTTTAAATTCAGCGGCTGAGGTGTTTTTTTCATAACTCTTGTATAATTATAGAGGCAACAGACACATGTTGAGAGCCGTGTGCTAAAGATCGTTATTTTGATAAGAAACAAAGTTGATTCCAATTCATTCAAGATTGTAATTTTAAATTATGTGTTGAAATATTTAAATAAACATACTGATCCATTATGCTATCATTAAATACTAAACTACCTAGTCCTAATGCTAATTTGCACCCTTTGCAAAATTGAAGTAGAACATGCTTCACTAAATTCTGCATATATTTTTACAACACTCAAACGTGGATTTTTCACAAATTTTCTAACTATAAATATCTGATTACGTTGAGTTAACTTTGCCGGACGACATTTTCTTACCTTGTTTTTGATCCGATTTTCTTCTTTAAAGCGTTTTATCACATACCTCACCTATAATGGGATAAATTTATTAATTTAACGATACTCCAAGATCATTTACCAATATTATGATGAAAACTTATCAATATTCGAATGCTATTCTCTGTTTCCTTACGACTACGATCCATTTTAAATAATTAAAGCCAAACGATTATTAAATGTTTTGACCAATGCGAAAATAAAAAAAAAGCGACAGACGATAATTTTATTTATGAATTTATCCGAAAACCTTTTGGTGTACGATCACTTTTGTGGCGTTTTTTTCTCTTTGTATTTTCATTTTTATACAAAGAAAATAATTCAAAGTTTAAAATATATATACTAGGTTTTATTCAGAATGACATGGATATTATGTGAAATAATATTTGACTTTATATTCTAATTTAATTCCAGACTACAACGCTTTTTCTACAAATTTTTAAAGTTACGAAAACTTTTGGAAGTCAATGTATATGAACACTGGCTTATTGTACATAGTAACCGTTAAAAATAGAGAAACAATATTTCAATGAAAAAAATCGTCTGTAAAATATGTTAAGAATAACATAAATAGAACATGAATTTCCAACAAAAACATAAACAGAACATGGAAACCATTAATTGTCAAGTGTTCTTTTTCGACGATAATGAATAAAAAGTCGATTTTCTTTCCATGGCGAATTACAATTTGCTTTTAAAACGACCGTTTTAAAAAAAACACATTCCATTAATACTCTATAAATACTTTACTTTTTAAGAGTAGATTATTTTCAGTTCTATTTTATTAAAATTACTAAAAATTACTGACTAAACAGTTTGTTTTAATAATTCTGTACACAAATATTCCATGAGTGAACTAGTTTTTTCACCTGTTAATCAAAGAATCAAAAAGAAAACAATTATTAAAAATATTTATAAACCTCAGAATTAGAAAAAAAATAAAGGATTGTGTTTTCTATGGAAAAAAGAACATTTTTATAAAGCATATGCAATTTTACATTTTTTTTAACAAAGAAATTTGACATCGAATTTTAAATTAAAAAAATTCGATTGTGTACTTACTTGTGAATTGATTTTTCTGTAGTTTTATATTCCGGCAATGTTTATACGAGCAATTTATTGCACAACAGTCATATTAAAAATAATTTTAATATATATCAATAATATAGCGATTAATAGCAAATGCGCTGCACCGTTGCCATAGGAAATCTGGTTAGTTTTGGTTGTCTATGGGTGGATCCTATCAAGGAATACAGTGTTCACTCTAGGCGTTTTTTGATGGGCGGTCCGCCCTGCCTGCCCTTTTTACTTCTCAATAGCGCCCTCATGCCATTTTTTTTCAACAATGCCGCCCTCTTTTGAAAAAATGCCGCCCCTCTTGCCCTCTTCAGTCAAGCACAATCGTCCTTGCTTCTCTAGCTGTCCTTAAAAAAGGCATTAATTGAAAAAATGTGTGTGTAAATTGGAATTAAGTGACTTATGACAGTAGAAAAACAAACTTCTTTTTAACTACGCGTGTTGTGCAATCGCGATCATTCCTCGGTTATTTCGAGCACGGGGCATTTCACGATTCCTATTGGTTGCCCGGTACCCGAAATGTTATAGTTTTTTTTTTAAAGTGAAGATGGTTTGGTTACAATATTAGGCCTTTTATTACCAAATTTTAGATTTAAGTAGCCTTTTCATCAGTTTTGTCTGATTATGGCTACTTACAGATTTGGTTTGTAGCGAAAACATTTTTAAGTGTCAAATTTTGGATTTTAAGTAGTATCTTCATAAAGAGACATCAATTTTGCACGGGTCTTTCATTCAAAATAAGCCCGAATCGTCACCAATAGCCCAATATGCAGCTCTAGCGCAATATCAATCAACAAATCGAAACTTTTTTTTAACTGGTCACGGGTGGACACGCCCATCTGAAACTTTTTTTTTTAAAGTGCAGTTTTAAAAACTAGAAGTGCCTTTTCAAAAACGGGGTGCCCTTTTACAGCCAACAGCGCCCTGCCCTTTTTTTATTTCTAGAGTGAACACTGAGGAATACAAATTAATTTTTAACTGTTACATATTGAACAATTGAAAGCACAATCCTTTTAATTCTATTAGATACTCTTCAAAAGTCTTTTATTTTGATCAGTTTTTGTTTCCTCAAAATTGTAATAAATTGCAAATTTGTGGGAGGGCCTTGACAAAGCCACTGAGCCATCGTTACGCCACTGAGTCTTATGACATTTAATACCTTTTTATTTTGCATGAAACTTTAGTATTCGAATTAATTAAATTTTTGCAAAGTCAATATGAAATAAAAAAAAAATCTTTAAAAAAAAAAGGATCTTAAAAAAAAACGGATTACTTTAAGAAAAATGCGCTAAAAAGTAAAAAATAATTATTTTTTTTGCGAACAAGCTGAAAAAATTTAATTATTTAATATTAATTTTATACTTATTTCAACGCTTTGAAATTATCGCCAAAATTTAAATATATTTTTTGTAAATTGGCACCAATTTCAAAAAGTTGCAATAAAAATAAAATTGATATTAAATAATTACATTTTTTCAACTTATTCGGAAAATTATTTTCTATATTTTATCGCGTTTTTCCTAAAGTCGGTTTTCCTTTTTTAAAAGAAGATTGTTTTATTTTCCCCTTTTTAGTTTCTAAATTAGAAGGGACTATTCGCCCCCTGCTATCATTCACCAGGAATTAGTCAAGTTGTTATTCACTTTTTTGCACGCCGCGGATAGTATATTTTAAGAATACTCGATTTAATAAATGCTGGGCAAACGAAATTTCATTATTGTAAAACCTCTTTTCAACAACGAACATATTTAGAAATCGGAAAAAATGTTTAAAAAATCCGGTTAATCAATATTTCTGGATACATAAAAGACGGATAAAAATTTTTTTTGCAATTTTTGACAAAATAGATTCATCTCTATCCAACAAAAAAAAAGAATTTTCGAAATCAGACGATATATTTTTTTCAAAGGGTCCGGTTAATTGAAAATTACATATATGCCGGATTACCGGATATTTATTTCTAAAGGTGCGCAAGTGAAACATCCCCTATCTAAGGAAAATAAATGTCTAAATATTTGAATTAGAACAGAAATCTTGCGTAAAGATACATTAAAAAAACTTAGCGTCGAATTGATACCCTTTCTCCTTTGTGCACTTCTGAAATTGGTTGGCGCGCTTTTAAGTCGGTTAAAAATAAGAAAATTGTTTTGAAGTTCGAATATTTATATGGTTTTCAAAATTCGTATTAATCAATTTCACTTTAAAGATCTCTTGGCGAAAATTTTGAAGGGGAGCGCGCGGACATGGTTTTGTCTCATTCAATGCGTTTTGTATTTCGAATCATTTTATTACCAAAAAAAAAAAAAAGTTTTCTAAAAGAGATCATGTAAATAAAGTCAAAAACATTGCTCGTTTAATAATATTAGATAAGTTACTTTAAGTTATGGATATTCGTTGATATGATATTAAACCTGCGATTAAGACTAATTATGATTTAATATAAATAAAATAAATGTTGTTAAATAATGCAGTTTTGTCAATATATGATTTCATGTAATTAACCAAATTACTGCACGTAGAATGGGATACATTTATTAATTTAGCGATACTCCAAAATGATTTACCACTATTATGACGAAAACTTATCAATATTCGAATGCTACTGTAGATTTGTATTAAAAAACCCATACTTTTCATAATATATATAGAGATAAGATACGAAACTTATTTTTGTAAAATCACTAGATCAACCGTCATCGTTCTTCCCATGCTTCTTTCAAATAAAATGATACATTTAATACTAATAATACATTTACACACTAATAATGCAATAAATTATGATACAAGCATTTATGATACTCCAATAAGATAATTTAATTTGTAAACCTTTTGATGTGTTCAGAAATTGTATATGATTTTGCAGAAAATCAAGATGGTACTTTTTGGGATTATGAACCAGAAAATACCTATAGTTATCTTTACGATTTATTATGCTACGTAGTAAGTAAATATTAAAAGTTTAATGAAAAATAAACCAATATTACCAGGAAAAAAAATTCTGCATCTTTTCTTCTTCCAAAAAAAAAACGAAAAGAAAAAAAATCTAAAAAAATTGCGTTTGCTTAAGACAATATTTTTTGCAAATATCTACAGAATCAAAAACGCAGATTTTTGCAGAATCAATGTTGCAAAATGCAAATTTTTTTTAAAGAAAAAACTCCTGAAAATTTTACGGAAACAACATTTTCGGCAAAAAATCTACACAATGAAAAGTCATTTTTGCAGAATCGATAACATTTCAAAAAAGAAAGTTCCACAACTGAAAATTTGTGAAGAAAAGGTGTAGAATTTGAAAAGTCTGCAGGTATTTGTGAAGAAGGAGTGTTTTAAAAAAATGAAAATGTTGCAGATATGTATGTCATGCCACAGTCACGCATGACAGACCCTCTCCCCTTCCAAGGGTGCATAACGAAATAATTGAACGGACCTTAAGTGAAAAAAAAAAGGGGGTGGGGGTAGACACCTCCTCGCTTCTGAAAAATCTGAGCATTGTTTCTTCGTTATTATTACTGAATCTTCTTTTCTATTTAAAAGTATTGAGTTAACTTCTTTTGGCTGTCTTGTTTCTCATTAAATATAGTATATGAGAATGAGATATATGTCATCCTAGATACAAAGACGCAGAAAATGATTGTTAACTTTTTTTTATACTGTTCATTTTAATGGAACAGGATTGGATTGACCAGCCAAACATAAATTACAACAAAAGAATAGAACGATGCTATCTCTCTTCTCATCAACCGGCAACAAGAAACGAATCTAAAAAATATAAAATGGAATGAATACAATCCAACGAACGCGCTTGTCCGAGTTTCTAGTTCCATTGCGGCCACCTAGTTATGATTCACCTTCGAAAAAAAGAACCTGTTTCTTTTTTCTTCCACTCTTCAGCCTTTTAAATCCGCGTCACGTGGTTAGCGTAGAAAGGTTGAAACCTGTTGAACCAATCACGGCACTGCAGACGACCAGAGGGGAAAATTCAAACTTTCTTCGGCGTTTTCTGTTGTGTGTAGGTGTTCGATCGTCTGTTATTTTTCTAAAAATGTGTTCTTTTAACAGCTGAAAAGGCGATTTTAAAGTGAAGCAGACTTTTTTCATACTTTTTGTTGGTACTTGTGATATAAAACGTTATTCGTTGTCTTGTAAAGTAAAACAACTTTGGAAGAAGTTCACACTCAAAGTAAGTGTTTTTATTTTACTTTGCTGTCATGTGTAAAATCACAGCCGTAGGGCTATGGTTGGTTGATACCGTGGAATTTAAAAGGGGCTTGTTTACGTTTTGGATTTTGTTTTTTAACCTGCGGATTTTCGTCAATGTCTTTTATTTATTTTTTTATTTCAGAATTTTTTTTTAATAATAAAATTAATAAATTTATTATTATTAAAATTTTTAATGTGTTTTGATTTTTGCATGTTTTTTACATCTTACTTTAAATTTGTAATTTGTCTTTATTGAGAATATTCTTTTTTTATTTAAATGCATATGTGTTATAATTTAATGGAAATGATATGTTGAGTATAAATTTATGTGTTACATAAAATTTGTTTCCCAAATGTTCAGAATTACTAAAACCATCATTTAGGTATGGATTCGATTTTTTTTATGGAATAAAATAAAAATTAAAAAAAAAATACATTAAGCTGCATATTTGTTTTTATTTATTAATTTTATTTTCAGAGTTTACTATATTTGTATATTTTAAATTTATTAAAAATAAAATTAGTCATGGCACTAAAACATGAATTCCTCTTACAATCATATTTATTTATATGCATTTGTCAAGTTAATTTATGATCTAAAATTTATTCATTGATCCGTAATACGTGAAAATAATAATAGCATCATTCGGATCATTCCCTTCTCACAAGTTTAAAAGTCCAATTGTAGTAATTTTATTAAAATATAATAAGGTTTAATAGAATTCTTTAATGCATAAAAAATTATTTAGGAAATTTAGAGATATTATAAGTTATTTAATTAATGGTATAATATTCAATTTATTTATAAACAGAAAAAGTTTTTTAATACAAAATTACTTTTTAAAAATAATTAAATCTCAAGTTAAACATTTATGCAAATATTTTTAAAATTGTTATGGATCTCAAACACTTGTGAATAGCTCAAATAATTTAAATACGTCGAAAAAGATGTAAAAGGCTGCTGGTCAAAATTTATTTAAATTAAGATAAAAACTTTTTAAAAAAAAGATAACTTTTTAAATAATTTGCTAATAAATATATGAAGTATCTTGGATTTAGTAAAATATATCTTTTATTGATAATTTTTTATTATAACTATTTTATTTAATTATACAGCGATATGCATAACATAATATGTTATGTCTTTAAGAACGTTTTCACTACTGGCAATTTTATAGGTTCATATGTCAGTAAAAAAATGTATCAATTTATTCTTCGTCGTCAAACTTTACACAGTTTGAAATCCCTTAAAGTTTCGATCTAAAAGTTGTTCATTGCTTTCACATTTTGTTGATACAGCTAAAAATTCGTAATATGTGAAAATAATAATAGCATTATTCGTACAAGTATAAAAGTTATTTTTTAGTAAATTTTTTTTTTTTTTTTTTATATTTCGTTAGGCATACAAAAAATAATAGAAATAATCAAAAACAAGATAATTTAATAAAGCTCAAAAAGTCCTAATTTGAAAATATGTTTTGTTATGTTTAAGAATAATATTATTTTGATATAAGTTATATAAAAAAATAATACACATAAAATAATAATTACTACAAACTATGCAGAAATCCACACTTTTATGGCAGAAAGTAAATTTTTATGAATTTTGAAGGGCGTTAACAGAAAAAATAACGACGTTCGTTCAGCGAAATACTTAGCGATTTAAATATTTATAAATAAATATAGGACTCTATTAATTCAAAAAAACTAAAAATTATTTATAAGAGGAAAAAAACCTTGAAAGTGTGTAATAAAAATAAAGAAAATAATATTAAACACACACTGAGATGGAGTGTATACTGTATATCAGGGCCTGATTTACCGGGCCTAGGCTCCGGTCTTTAGGGGGCCCAACTTTTATTTAATTAATCATTAATTGTTTAAAAGCGGTCTATACTTTGAAAAATATTGCAATTTTTCATTACCTCTCAGAAATTGTTTAAAAAAACCGTTATAATTTATTGTTTTTTTAATGAATAATTGATTTAATCAAATGCTTTTTTTTAATTCTTTTCGAGATAATTTTTTAGTAGCGGACCCCCATTAGGACTATTGTGCCTATAGTGTATAATTTTTTTAATCAGGTCCTGCTGTATATGGCTATTCTTTCTTTTCTAGGTATATCACCCGGACATCCACTTCACTTACTTTTAATGTGAAGCTTTTGAAATAAAGCGTTCCTTCCCTGATATGTATTTAATCCAATTTTACTCGCATCGGACATTACGATTTGCAAAAATAATTTATAAATAATAATTTTATTTTTAATAATTAATAATTTATAATTAATAATTTTGTTTTTAATAATTATAATTAATAATTTTATTTTTAATAATTATAATTAATAATTTTATTTTTAATAATTATAATTAATAATTTTATTTTTAATAATTTTATTTTTAATAATTATAATTAATAATTTTATTTTTAATAATTATAATTAATAATTTTATTGTAATAATTATAATTAATAATTTTATTTTTAATAATTAATAATTTTAATTATAAATATATAATAATTATTAATAATTTTATTTTTAATAATTAATAATTTTAATTATAAATATAGAATAATTATTAATCATTTTATTTTTAATAATTAATAATTTTATTTTTAATAATTAATAATTTTATTTTTAATAATTTATAATTAATAATTTTATTTTTAATAATTTATAATTAATAATTTATAATTTTATTTTTAATAATTTATAATTAATAATTTTATTTGTAATAATTTATAATTAATAATTTTATTTGTAATAATTTATAATTAATAATTTTATTTGTAATAATTTTATTTTTAATAATTAATAACTTTATTTTTAATAATTAATAATTTTATTTTTAATAATTAATAATTTTATTTTTAATCATTAATAATTTTATTTTTAATAATTAACAATTTTATTTTTAATAGTTAATAACTTTATATTTAATAATTAATAATTTTATTTTTAATAATATATAATTAATAATTTTATTTTTAATAATATATAATTAATAATTTTATTTTTAATAATTAATAATTTTATTTTTAATAATTAATAATTTTATTTTTAATAATTAATAATTTTATTTTTAATAATTAATACTTTTATTTTTAATAATTAATACTTTTATTTTTAATAATTTTATTTTTAATAATTAATACTTTTATTTTTAATAATTTTATTTTTAATAATTTTATTTTTAATAATTAATAATTTTATTTTTAATAATTAATAATTTTATTTTTAATATAATAATTTTATTTTTAATAATTTATAATAATTAACTTTAATAATTTATCTACTAAAAATTCAAACTCATATTCTAAATATATTATAGAACTATAACCGTTTTCCTCTAGAAGAATCAAAAGTAGCATTGAATCAATTTCAGAGTTAGAGCGAACTTCTTTTTTTTGTATTTATTATTTTTAATGCCTTAAATTGATATTCAGTGTAATTAACTTGACAAATTTGCATTACAGTGTTACTTTTAAACTACCCAGGGTTTTAGAATAATTTAATTTTCACTTAAACTTGATTAATTAGTATAATTTAATTAATTTAGAACGAAAATTTAAAATACATATAATTTTTTACTATTATGTTGTAATAATAGTATCAAAAATGTAAAAATAGATCATTTTTAATTTTGTTTAACCCGATTACGTCAGAATGTGTATCTGTATGCCAGTATCGTAACCGTGTTGAGAAAATGTTCCTTTTTGAGATTTTAATTTTTCTTCTAAATTGTTTTTTTCGTACACTGTTGTCGTTATCAAATTATGGTCGTCAACAAGATAATTTTATTTAACTCTAATTGAGGAGCTCCCATTAATTTTCGATTTGATCCTTTAATGTATAATTAACTATTAATAGACAAACAATAATTTTTAATTAATCATTTTTAGTTAAAGAAAAACTAATACTCGATTTTTTAAAAATCTTAAAAGAATCTTTAAATTTTTTAAGCGTAAGAAGAATAGCGTATTTGTCATAAATATAAAACACAAAAAAATCTCAGTGAGAGAAAATAAAAACTAGCTGAAAATTACATTTTTACATACTATTGATTTTATTAAATTTCTATGTTTGAAATTGTTTTCCTATCCTTGAACGAAACATCTGGTGCTTAACAAAGTATCGAGCTGTCATTATTCACTAAAATAATGAAAACGCACATTTCTGACATTTTTTTATTTCTTCAGTCCCATTTTAATTGTGTACTAATCAGTTTTCAGCAACCATCTGTCAAAAAAATAACTATATTTTCGTAGTCCTAGCCCATTGACACTGAATGATATTGCTTACGTCTGAGGATCAATCGATCTATAATTCCACACTGTTCCTTTTATACATCTGGCTGCGTCCCTATTGGGATTCGCGCCAATTTCTTTAGAACTTTTTTCTCCCCCCTTTTGTTGGCCTCATCTCTTCCAGAATTTTAACAGTAGTTTGATTCCCACAATCCCGCCAAGGGTCAAGTCATATGCAAATAGGAATCGTACGGCTTTATTATGGAAAAGGAAGTGAATTTCGAATTAATTTCAAAACTTGGTTCTGCGAAGCCAACTCAAATGTTGGCAAAGATGTTAAATGAAATCTTCGTATAAAAAAGGATCCGTGACAAGAATTATGAAATTGAAACGTGCTATGAAATTTTAAATTTTTCATAAAAACGATGAACAAACTTTCTGTGACGTATGGACTATAGTAGATATATATAAAATTATTATTATGGATGCAACGGATATCTGGCCAACATATTGCATCTTGCCAATAGGCAGTATAATTAGCAGTAGCCGGATATAATTATTCGACTTGAAGTTATATAATGATAAATAACAGATAAATATGAATAATAAATAACAAAAAATTGCAATATTAAAAAAATGAAGTCAAAAATTTTAATAAAAAAGTTTGGTTTATTTTCAATATTTTCAAAACATATTTTTATTATTAAGGAGTAGGGGTAGAGGATAGAAGAATAGAATGACATTCCATTAAAGAAAAAGAGAGAGGATTGAGTAAACACAAGTTTTATGTTCTTGATACTCACGAACTTAGAAGCATTCCATTAAAGGAAAAGAGGGAGGGTATAGGTTTGTTAAAATTGTATTCAGTTTTAAATTTATGTAATAAAAAATTTTGGATTTACTATTATTAAGTTAATTGAAATGACGTAACTAATGATTTTAAAAATGATGCAATTAATTATTATCAAATTAAAATATTAGTACTGAAATGAAAAATTATGAAAAAAAATAATGTTACTAATAGAAAATTTAACAATAAAATAAAAAATGAAATAGTAATAGTTGATTAATTAAAAAAAAAAAACATAAAAAATAAGAAAACATATACAGTTCGAGCAGAATATATACTCCAATGTGTGAAAACCCGTTTTAGTAGCTAATTTTTCCAACAAGCTTAACTTTTTTCTAAAAAATAATTATATTCCATATTTATCTGGTTTTTATATTGCATTAACTTTGATATACTTGTGTGTTAAGTTTCACTCAATTACAATTAGTCGTTTGGGAAATTTATCCGCAAATAGTAGAGCAGTAGGCATCCTTTAATTTTGCATACCAGTATAATAAAGGTGAAAATTAAGAAAATTTGACAGTAGCCAGTGGCCACTAGACTTGAAAAATGCAGTGGCCACTTTACGTTACATGGAGAAATTACCAAGTTCATGCGGTACAAAAAAAAAACTATAAAATGTATTCATTCACACTACGATAACAAGCTGATGATTGTGAATTAATTATTATTCAAAATAATCAATTTGCATAAAAAAATATTATAATTTTAAAAAAAATTTAAGTATTATCTAATTTTTAAAAATATATAAATTTGTATTTTAAGAATAATACATCTCTCTAATGAAATTTAAAAATGTATATAAAATTCCGACTAATAAAAAAAAGATACATAGTTGCATTGAGGATTTTTTTTTTCTCAAAAGTCATCTTGTAAGCACTAATTAATGATTAATCAAGATAGCACCGAATTCAACAAATGTCCCATTAAAAAGAAATTTGAAAGAAAAAATCAACAAATATTGTAAATTTATCCATATATTACCGGGACCGCCGCGTTCTCGGAATTTCTATATAAGCAATTTCAACTCGTTATTATTTTGCACATGTCCGATATTACTTATATATTAGCCAATCCCCAATCCAACAAAGCTCTTATCCATATTTTAGAAGCATTTTATTGTTGTCCAAAATTGAAATTGGAAAATTTTCAAACTTGGAAAACTTCAATTAAAATCAGAGTAAAAAGTTTAAATCTTTTATTTTAAAATTAATATTTAGACTAAAAATTGCATAATAATAAGAGATATAAAAAAAATGCTCTAGGCTCTAAATTGGAAACGTGCTAAATTCATCATGCCTAAAACTATATACAGATGCCAACGTTAATGTCTCTTTCTAACCATTAATCGGAACTTTTGAGTCTCTAATATTATCTTACAATAAAATTTTATATTTCAATTATAAATATAAACCATAATGTTCAAATTATTTTCCATAATATTACTTAATTAAAACGATTTAGGGTTATAACCAAATGTCCCTACAAATATTGCCGCCGGCAATTAAATGTCCCTACAAATATTTGCCGCCGATGACGATTTATTTTGAAATAAATCGTAAATAAAAGTAACATTTTATTTAAAATAATATTTTGAATGAATAAATTTTATTTTGAAATGTTTAGTTCAACTTAGGTAATTTCTAAGTTGATAATTTTGAAATCGCGGAGCAGCGATGTTCCGATTTATTGAGATCAAATTGATTATATCCAAAATTTCTAATAAGACTAGCGTTCATATCTTTCCATAATACTATCAAAACATAAAGCCTTCATTGCAGAAAAAAATTATCACTTATTTCAAATAAGTTAGAATTTTTTTTGACTTCAAACTGTTGCGTCGTTCGCTACCTACGATGTTTGTAAAGAAGTCTCAAGACTTCCATCCAAAATTTTGTTAAAGTAATGTCAAAGTAATGTTTCGTCTTCATAGATTATAAACTAATTTATTATTCATTAAAATAAACCTAGATTTTATTTAGTTATTTTTATATGGTTATGGTTGCGAAATAACGTTATTTTGGTTGCGTTTGCGACGCGATGCTTAGTAAGCTTATGGCGACCTCGGATTTGGAAAATCGGCGATCGGCACGATTTAAGTCGCTCGAGTCCGACCTTCCCTATCTTTATATTTTAGAGAATTTTATAACCTGGAGCATAAGGGAGGCATAAAGAGGCATATTCGTGCCATCGATTTTCGAAATTGTTAAATTTCTGAGATTTTTTTTAAAAAAGTCGAAATCCGCGGTGGCGACCACAACAAAAAAGTTCGATCGCCACTTTTAAAAAGTTAGTCGCCACGTGGCGACTGTGAATTTTCACCTTTACAGTATAAGCAAATGTAATTTCATGGTTGCTGTAAATTTTTTAACTATTTAAGTTTAAAAAAATTGAAAGTGTTTAATAGGTATTTACTTTTGAGATAAAAAAAATGGGGGGTGGGCTAGGGAGGAAAAATATTTTTATGTTCTTAAAGAATGTATCAATTTGTTTTCCTACACTTTGGAAATAAATTTTATAATCGTAAATTAAGTACTTGAATTGTCTATGGGTTCAACTTTTCCAATATTAAAATTATTTAAAATTCAATTCCGAAATACTTCTATCGGAAACATAAAGAAAAATCCATTGTTAATGAAACATATTTTTATTTTCCAGTTACCATCTTTGTTCGTTGCACCTTCGCCCAATCAAGCCGCAAAATGGCTCATCAACTACCACTACCAGAAAAGAAGAAAAGGCTCTCGTTTTTGGGAAAAATTTTTAGATCATCGAAAAAAACAGCCAAAGAAGATACATCGGCTGACGACTCTTTCAGACGCCAATGCGCCTTGTACCACAGTTTCCACAACACGAATCTTCCACAAGACAACAACACTTCGAACGAGGAAGGCGCGAATTTCACGACATTGGAAAGCAGCGCTTTCATGGAGATGCACAAGGACGCTGGCATAATATTCCTCAACAAAAATTCCATCACCAGCTGCATGGTTCCGAGAGAAGAGGACAGACACGTCCAGTTTGTACCGACACCCATGAACAAGTACTACAAAGTAGACGTCAAATCAGCACCGGCCAAAAGCAGAAAGAACGACGAAAACAAAGAGAATGCGGGGCAGAACAAAATTTTGAAACCCACTCGACCTATTTTGAGACTCGGAAGGAGCAGAGAGAACTTATCACAAAAGGAGAACTCTGCGAAAAACCAAAATTTCACAGATAACAGTAAGTTAAAATTGAATGTCACTTACGTTGACGGCCCCCAAGTTAAAAAGACCCCTACTATTCCAAGAACATCAACAAAGATAGCACTGCTTGATCTAAAAAATGGTTCGTTACCATTTTTGAACGTATCCGGCATAACGAGGTATGGATCACTTCCCAGACCAAATAAGATAAATGACGAAATATATAGGTCAGGAAACACATTTCAAGTGCCAGACGATGCTTATGACATAAAAGCCAAACTGTTTTTTCCTCCGGCTGAAAATCGCAATTCGGGATCCACACGTAATTTGGCTGAAGCCGAGCTCCATAGGAAGTATCTGCGTAAAACGGACAAAAATGGCTGTTTTAGCATTCCAAATCTGCCAAGGCATATCGAACAGCGGCAGAGTGTTCAACGAGAACGTGTCGGTTCTAATCAAAATGTAGCTCACAGGTTCAGTGTGGGGGACGCCCGCATGATGGTGGAAACTAGAAGCCTGGATGGTCAACGGTATGGAATTATTAAAGAGCACTCTCAATCACACCAATCATGTAATATGATTGGCTCCAATGGTCAACAAGAACAATTACAAATGTGCCAACTTAAGGCCAACCTAAATTGCCAATTCCCAAATAAAGCAATAAATGAAGTTGGCTTACCAAGTAAGATCCAGAAAGATGAACGAAATGGTGGAAACAAGATTAAAAACAGATCAGAAAGTCCTCATTACATTCAACTTGCTGAAACGTACTCTTCTAGTAAGCACGTGAAACAGAACAAACCTGAAAATTACAAACCTCAACCAGGTTATTACTTGCGAAACTCTGACTTTATTCGGCCAAACATTCCAAGACAATCACATATCGTTCAAAACAATGGATTGAAAAATACTTCAAATGCTGCTGAATTTAATTCAATGAATGTTCTTCAAAAGAACCCAATAATGCAAAACTCAATGAGCAATGATGAATACTCTCATTTTGTAAGCCAAGCAAGAATGCAAGTTATTCGGTCAAGCATGTACAGCCACAGAAGAAAGTTTGTGAATAAAACATGTAAGTATAAAAGTAAAGAATGTGAAGATGGTTTTTCCTCTATGGCTGACGATGAGTGTAGTTTTAATTGTAGTTGTTCCAGCTGTCTTGTGAAGTTTTCCAGGGATTATAAGAAAAATATGAATAGAAACACTCTCCAACTTAACACAGAAGACAAGTTATTTTTCATCACAACAGACGAACACAGATCGAATGAAAGAGCTTCATTAGCACCTGTTCCAGAAGTTCCAAATGACCAAGAAATATCTGCTGATGTGAAGGAAAATTCTCCGGGTCAAGCTCCAGACACTACTTGGTATGATTGTAATGATTCTCTATGCAAAACTCCTAAGAACAACAAAGAAGTTCTAGAAGAGGGATCTACTGCTCTCTTAACTCCTCGCGACTGTCAGGAAGATAGGCTGGTTGAAAGCATTTACGAAAATATAACGCAGATCATAAACAGTGCTACGAAGCGAAACTTCAAGAAACAGGACATACAGACAATGTTTTCCACCCCTCTGTCGCGAACAAAAATAGCTAGAGAGATTTCAGAAGCAACTTCTGGCAAAAGGGTCTCCAGAGCCCTATTCGCCTCAGCAGGCAACTTATCCGCAAGCACTAACCGGACCAAACAGGTACCGCCATCAACAAAATCACCGATAGTTTTCAGCGATTCAGTTATCCTTCTCCAAGAAATTTTCCAGAAACTTTCTCAAGAATGCAGAGAGCTGTTGCAACCCAACGTGTCTTCGACAACTCCACTCAACCAATCAGGCGACCATCAATCGGATGCCGCTGTTAGCAATTCGGGCAGCAAATACGTCAACGATTTGGTGAAGAATCTTCGCTCTAAAGAAATAAGCGAAGGGGACTTCGCTTTCATCATTGGTGGCATAGCCCAGAATATATTCTTAGAAGCAAAACTGAAGCAAACGGTTCGCAGGATAAGTAGTTCCACATCTCTTCCCAATTTGACAAAAGATGGATTAGAACCTAAAATCCAACCCACTATATCGGTGGAGAACATTTCCAAGCTGTCTGAATCTCAAATCAAGGAAAGTTTTAGAAGGGCAAATGACTCTGGTTTTAAACTAGAAAAGGACGAAACTGCCACATCTTCGAGTACAACTATCGAGAGCCTAAATAGCAGAAGCCAACCAGATGGCTGGAGTCGGAGTCCCACTACCACTACTGAAAGCAGTACGGGCAATTCAATTACAGAACAGTCGAACAGCTCAAGAGATGATTTAAGAACTTCAGAGTCTGAATCGCAATTATTGGAAATGGCAATTAGACTGGGAATGGGACTTTCTCCTATTAGCAAGGAAGAAAAAATTACTTTTTATTCAGCTTCCCCGGCAAAAGCTACCAAGTATAAATCCAGAGATGTTCTTAGTGGCAAAGGTAAGTAAAACCATAATTAGTTTATTGCTTAATTTCGGGAAAGAAAATAAGTATTAAGCATGTTTTTGCAAAAAAAGATTGTTAAATGAATATCTTTACTTTGAATGAATGCAACATTTGAATAATAACTTTCTTTACTTTTGCAGGGAAACTCAAACTAAAAATATATCACAACAGTGGCTTGGTAACAGTCAACGGTAAAATTACTTTTTATTATTATATTTTTATTTCCTTCTATGTTTTGGAAAATTAAAAAAGTTTTAACACTTTTCTCTTGGAACACTACTTGAAACCTAATTTAATAGAAAAAAATAATATATGTGCAAACGTTTTATTTTATTTACAAGTTAAAAAAATGGATTAAGTAGTTTATAAATGTTATTATATAACCTTTAAAATGCCCTACTCCTTTTTTGAATGTTAAATCGTAATAACTATCCAATATTAAAGATTTGTGAAAAATAATACGAAATTGTACATATATTACTTCTTTTTTGGCATAGGACATTTGATCCTTTTGCATTTTTAAAACTTGGGAAATATAGATATAAAAATAATACATTTCGAGGATTTTTATTCGAGTTACAGAATAAGATCGATGGAACAAATGCGAAAGGATATTGCTCTATAAAACTTGCTTCTTGGCCAATCGAGTATTTCTGCTGGAAAGCCAACAAAATATGCATTTGTGATTTTTATGTTTATGGTGTATAGTTTATTTTCATTTTGGCAGGAGATGCTTTTAAATATTGTAGTATAACTCAATAACTTATTACAATTGCTCAACTAATAACCCTAAAAATTCAAGCACGTTGTTTTTAAATTAATTTGTTAAGAGTCCAAATATATGTTGCTTAATTCATTGCACTCCAAGAACAGCTTTGACATTTGCGTTTTTTCCATAGAACAGTTATTCCTCTTTCTGTTCTTTTACCCTAAATTTTTTATGGTCATAGAGGAATAAAATCAAAAGCTGTTTTGGATCTGCAAGAGAATAAGTTAAAATAAAAGATCGATGTTTTTTAAACACAAGATCATACAGTTCTCGTTTATTTTATAAAACAAGGATCCAAAAGAACTGGTCGTTATATTGCACCTTGAGAGAAGACAGCGATGTGCAAAGGGCACAAAGCGATTAATAAAACTAAACTCAATTATAAGAATAGACTCGACTGTAAAAATATCTTATAAAATTATAAAACTTTAATACGTATTTCAATTAAAACGTAAACAATTTATATTTTAAATGTGTGAAGGTACAGAGTCAAATACGTCTTCAGTAGGATCTGCAGTTATAAAATTTGAATCCTCGACTATAATTGAATCTCTGACACCAAATATGATTAGTCATGTCATTCAATATTGTGGTCTATTAAATTAAAATGATTTAATATTAAGATTCGATGAATAGCTTTTACATTACTAGTAGAAATTGTCATATAAACAATTAGAATTTTCTGTATTTAATTTTTATAGTGATGAGAGCTGCCAAACTGAACAGGATAAATGGAAAAGACTTGAATCCATATATAAAGGTAGGTGCATATATATTTTAATGTTACTATTTTAGTAATTAATGTTCTTTTCACGAAAAAATATATTTATTGTTGAAAAGTAGCTAGTATATGAAATTACCTCGTTGCAAAAATTTAAAAATTAGGTTTAACAAAGTTTCCCGAATTTGAAATAGCAATTAGTAAAAATTTTAATTCATAATTTGCAGACGATATTATTTTGTAGAATTATCCTTCACATTAAATAACAAAAAAATTTAAAGTAAGCGTTTAACAAATCCAATTTCAAGAATATTAAAGTTTTATTAGAAGTATATTAAAATCGTGTAGAATGTGCCAGCTATTTCGTAAAATCGTTTACAAAATAGCTAGCACATAAAAATCACAAACCAATCACGGACAAAAAAGACGTAGATTTGGTTTTATACTGTAAGATTATTATGTTTGTTTCATAAGGATTTTATACAACTGATTAATCAATATTTAATTTCGTGAACCACAAAATTCGTATGCTTGTTTATCTGTTTTGAAAAATTCATTTTGAATTTGGGACTACTGAATTGCTTTAATTTAAACCTCGTTCTAGAAACACAAATGATCAATAAGGTTCGATATAGTTGTCCATTAAAGCAGCAGTCTAACACATTAAAACTTGACGTTGATAAATTGAGGGTGACATTGATAACTGACTATTATAATTGATTTTAGAAACCTAATTATGTCAAAATATTTACAATAGTTGATCTTCTTAAAGTAGAGATATTATTGTCTTTGAGTGAAATCCTATCAGGACCACCAAGCTAAATGAATTTTCTTTAAAAAAAAAAACACCAATATTGTACTCTTGCTTTAAAAGTGACACAACTCAAAATTATTGTGTTTTCAGAAAACGATTAAAGACTGTTTTTTAAGATAAAGAGCGACATAACTGCACTCTACTTTCCCATTATCAAAGGTAAAATAATACAGTTATAGAGATTGGCAAGTAAGGGTTTCAAGAACACATTATATGAAATAACTTAAAAAAACGTTAATTTTTAGTTATGTCACTTTTGATGCAAGAGTTTCTTTTGTCCGTGAAGTATTCCGACACTGGGCCCGTAGATTCCGTGTCTCGGAAGAATCCTACCAATCCAGTTTCACGGACTGGTCCCATCACTGTTAAAAATAGTATTTCATTCAGTATACATTCGATGCTTATCATGGCTCCGAATACATAAGTTTCAATTTCGAAAAAGACATCTACTCAAAAATGAGTAGATACGACTGCCTTCATAAATCACTTTCATTAAATATCGACAATTTCAACCAAGTGTTATCGGGAATCGAACCCAGACCCTAAGGCACCGCCGTCCGGTGCCTTATCAGTTAAACTATCAGGGCAATATTGAGGAGGTATAAACAGACGAATATTGAAAAAAGATGTGCCAAAAAATGGGATGTAAGGTAATTGAGTTGTAATAACTCGGTTTCTATTTAAGCAATCGACATCAAATAATGTGGAAAACCTTCTTCTGAACTATCATTGTAAGTTTGTCATTAAGATCGCTTGAACTGATGTTGAGATTAGCAATAATAATTGCTACTCTTTGAGAAAATACCGTTATTTGCATTTGAGTATGTCATATTCCCGGTTACGATGCAATTATACTTAAAGGAAAACAGGTCAAACAAAACAATCTATATTCACTTTAAGTACCTTTTTTTCCTCACAGTAATCGTAAAGATTTTTCATAGAAATTCAATTTAAAAAACAAATAATAATATTTGAAAAAACGCTAATGTTAGGCGTTTTTAATTTAATTCGGCCATTTTACTATCTAGGAAACGGGTTTATTATATAAGAATAGTTCGCTATTCATATACGTTTAATGATTTTGAAAAAAAGAACGTAGTTGTCGATGGAAATTCTATTCTGTCCTTTCTTTCGTAAACTCTTTCATTCCGTACGTGCGTTCTCACTCGTGCGTATTTGCAGTAAAAGTTTCATGGAATTCAGGCACGTACATAACAATGACAAATGTAAATACGATTTTAGAGCGATTTTTCTCATTATACAGTGTATTAAGTTTAAACCAGGTTAGCAGATAAGTTTAAAAATCATGGATGACTTTAAATTTTTGTTTTTATATGAAAATGACACGAATTCTTGTATTGATTATTTGTCTTCGTGATTTTAGAAATTTTTAAAATATACAACACATAAAAAAACGATTAAAACAATTTTAATGTGCACAAAGGAAACTCAATACGTGTCAAAAAGTAAACTCAATACGTGTCAAAAAGTAAACTATTTACTTTCATTTGGTTTTTAACATTACAATAATATTATTTTATTAATTACCATTTTATTATTGACTAGCAATATGGCCCGGCGTTGCTCGCGGTCACTTTGCACAGTAAGAGCTGCGCGATTTTGTCTTGTCAGCGTAGCCATCGCATATCACTTTCTGTGCACTGTGAAAAATAAACTTTATCAAAATCCAGATTTACTTTGAATATTACCCAGAATCACTTTGAGTATTTTTTGAGATACCTAAATCTATTTTTATGTTCACGACTTTACATGCTATTGCGACTACTGTTTAAACTGATTTTTTTGTAAAATGTTTCTTCTTGTGAAATAAAAATTCCTAAAAATTTTTTTAATTGCATATTTTTGTATAAAAATTAACCATTTAGTAACAATAAACCCTTGTAGAAAAATTTCACATTCATTAGTTTTAATTTTGGCGACGCAATAATATATCAAAGAAAAAATATTGCATTGTTCCAAATCGAAATAATGTATCGTACTTGGTGAAGTTTTTTTTTTTTTTGTGCCAATTGGTGACCGGAGTCTATATATCCGTCCGATTTCATATGGGTCAATATTTACGGACAATATTTCTTATAATAATTAATTATCAAATATTCATTTTTGAATTCCAATAATATGTTTTTGTGGTAAAAATTTAAAAATGAGCTACATGGTGGTATAAATATAGAAAACCTTAAATTAAACTTTTAGGGTGGCCTATTTCAACACCATAGAAATATTCCACTCCGTAACAAAAAGCACTATTGTCATAAAGTTAAGTTGTTCAGAACATGAATACACATGGCGTCAGTCGAAAGAGCTGGTTTATCTTCCTCCTTCGGTTGGCAAGGTTTTTGTTAACGACGTTAATTTTGTTATTCGGACACTAATTTCGCCATTGTGATGATATTTTTAAATATAAGATCTCTATTTAACTCATTTGGCAAAATTTTTATTGATTTGGAGAAATTTTTTATTCACTTTGCGACATTTTTAATTAATTTTGCGACATTTTTAATTCATTTGGCGACATTTAAAAATTTATTTGGCGACATTTTTAATTCATTGGGCAATATTTGGCTACATTTTTAATTCGTTTCGCGACATTTTAAATTCATTTGGCGACATTTATAATTCATTTGGCGACATTTAAAAATATATTTTGCATCATTTGGCGACATTTTTTATTCATTTTACATTATTTGGCGACATTTTTCATTCGTTTGGCGACATTTTTAATTCATGTGGCGACATTTACTTACCAATCAAAATAAATCGTTTATCCCAGTATTGTCGAAAAATATTTTTGGTCACCAAGGTGATTTTTAACAATAATGTTATGAGGGGAAGATCGAGATGTAAATTTCCCATAGGCGTAATGTAATAAGGGTAATAGGGGTAATAAGAAAATGGAAAAAGTTCTATAACTTTTTAATGGTTGCAGATATCCACATGAAACAAAGTGCAGATTTTTAACTAAGAAAAGTTTGTTCAAATGGTGCAAGTTTCATAAAAATCCGTGCAGTAGTTTTTGAGTTAAATCCGGACAAACAGACAGACAGACAAAAAAAATTTAAATGTGATTTTCGGAATTAGTGTATCCTAATTCGTGGAGAAAACTCAAAATGAGGGGTTTTGTACGATTCCACTGACAGACACTCCATTCTTATATATAAGTATTGATAACAAGAATAGAAGGTTTAGGAAATTATGCTGATTAAAGTAAAATTTGGAAGCAATTAATATTCTTTGTTGTGCAAAGTACACAAAACAATTTTTTACCCATAGGAAAATAGTAAATGAGGAACAAAAATGTATTTTTGTTCATTGGGGCCAGTCATTGGGGTCATTCCCCTCCAGATTTTACCTATCGAAAATAATTTATTTTATTAATGAAAAAATTAAATTAATTTCTATCTTCTAAATTATATTGATTTATTAATAAAAATAAAAAGAAATAATCCTATATATGAAAAAATTTAATTCATATATTAATGAAGAAATTTAATTAATTTATTAATGAAAAATTTAAATTAGTTTATAACTGAAATAATGAAATTAACTTATTAATGAAAGATTAAATTAATGTATTAATTAAAAAATAAAATTAATTTATTAATAATTTTTTTAAACTAATTTATAAACGAAAAAAAAATTAATTATCTTATTAAAGAAAATATGAATGAAACTAATTTATTAATGAAAAAATTAAATTAATTTAATAATGAAAAAAAATATTTATTAATAAAAAAAATTAACTAATTTATTAATGAACAAATTAAATTAATTTATTAACGAATTTCATTATTATAATCTTTTCATGGGTCAATGCACTATTAAAACTTAAATGCATTTTTCCCAAGATTAACTATAATGGGACGGGACGAAACACGTTTTGAATGTTTTCTGCTTAAATGCGTAATTATGTTTTGTAATAATAATGAAATTTTTAGTAATATTTTATAATGAGCATACCTATCATTCAGTTTTATAATAGTTGCAACCTCTAATTGGGGCTCATTAAAAGTGAAGATGGTGTTTGTTATGCATTAAAAATACAAACGATAAACTAATTAAAGAAATAACAAAATCGATTTTTTAAAATTTTATTTTACGTTTTATATAAAAACAATCAAATTCCCTGAAGTGCCCACAGTAACTAATACACCCCAATTAACATGGATAAACAAATTGAACTATGATTATGTTTTGGATGGCTAAAAATAAAAATTCAATTTTTATTTTTTGCCTTTAAAAAATTGCTATCGAAGTGATATCGCTATGTAGTGATAATTTTTTTAGGAAGCAGTTTCATTTATTTTGACAACAAAAGTGGCAACATAACTTGGAAAACCAGGGAATTATCATAGAATTTTTTAATTCTGGAAATACCAGGGAAATTTTCAAAATTTCACAAATAATCAGAGAAATTTACAAATTTGGATAATTTAAATGGCAATTATCGTCTAGTATGCCCCCTATTCTGGGTAATTAAGTTGTCAATATTTCCTTTTAGTTCTGAAAAAGAATTTAAAAAAAACATGGAGGTGGACCAAAAACCCCAACGTCGAGTAGATAGAGAATAATTTAGAAAATATAATAATTTAATATTTTTATATAAATATAAAATTGGGAAATAAAGTTTTTTGTTTTTTAAATAAAAAAAACGAACGTTATCCGAGGATAAAAAAATCGAATTACACACATTGCTAGAGAATAATTAATGTATATAGATAGAAAAAAATTATTGTAACTCCCAAATTAAAATGTATATCGTAACATTTGCTTGGGACTAAATGCAATACATTTGACTAACTTAATACTATACATTAGGAAGAAGAAAAAAATAGTTTGAATAGAAAGAGTCATTGAAGAATTTTTTAATTATGCATTAAATGTTGCATTAAAATAATCTCGTAAAAAATGGTTTTCATTTAATGCAAACATTTTTTTCTTCAAAATATTAGATAATAACCATTTGGGATCCCCCGTTTGTACTACAGATAGCTGTGGGGAGCTGGACGTTTTCCAGTCTATGTTAAAGTTTGGCTTTTAATCCCCCCCCCCCCCCCCTTTTTATGATAGGAGAAAAAATTATAAGACATAACTGACAATTTTGGTAAAAAAAAAATTATCTCTACTTATTGAAATAACCGAACTATTTTACCGTATGCAGATTTGTTGCGAGGTTTGAATAAGGTAAAGGTAGTAAGAGTGTGAAGGGAGGTGAAGGTTTCCTTCTATGTTTAAGTTTATAAATACGGATTAAAAATTTCGGTCTGTAGACCGCAAAATTATTTCGGTAAGATTTTTACAATTTAGGGAGGTAAAATGAGTAAGAGTAACATATTAGCATCCAAAGAAAATGCGAAACCCATTTAACGAACTTTAATTAAAATATGAGAAAAAAATTCGGTTCACATAAGAATGGCTTTCGTATTGATACTTTGCAATAATGTTAGAGATAATAAACGTAAGTATAATTCAGCTCCAGCTAAATGGTCTCTGTGACGCCGCTTTGTTTATATAGTTTCGATAAGGTGATTGGTCAACTGAATGTAACTCGTTAGTTGATTTGCTAAAACCAGTATTGATGGGCGTTACTCAATCGCCAACTAACCAGACCAATTCTATTACTAGTATAATGAAAAGTGTTAGAATGTTCCAAACGACTATCACAACAATTTCACAAGAGCGTAGGAACGGTTTTCCTGATTATACTCCTCTAGGGAATATTGCATCACAATTTGGATTTTTTTTTGTTTACAATTTTTATGTTTAATCCCCAAGCTTAGTATAGATAGGCTTTGTATTTTTCTAAATACTAAAATAGATATCTATATTAGCTGAGGGCTTTGATGTTGACTTGGTCTTTTAACAATATTTTCAATATTCATTTTGTTTTATTATTTAAGATCTCCATGGTCCCGGATTGCTCGAAGCGCGTGCACTGGAGGACGTCAGTGCAAAAGGGATACAAAAATCCAATTTTTAATCAAAAGTTTTCCTTGTGAGTATGGTTTTATATAACAAACTGATGAGGATGTTTATATGAGTAAACTTTTGGATAACTTTTGTTCTTTTCTTTGTTTGCTAATCCAGTGAAGTTCTGGCCGAAGACTCAACGAAAAGACTGGTCTTTTCCGTGTGGCATCGGGATTTTACCAAGGAGTAAGTTCATACTCTTCGTACAATTTAACAAATAATTAATAACTTTAAAAAATAACGCACGACATTTTCCTTTATTTGAATACTGTCTTCTCCGTGATCTGACAAATTAATAACGTAAGCTCATATTACAAAATAACTGAAGCTCTGCTGTATTAAAATTACAAATAATATTTTTAATATTAGATTGTTGTGGATGTGTCGCCATGTGTAGTATTACAGTAATTATTACACTTAACAAATATTTTCTTTCCCCTGTACTAAAAGAAAAATTATTTAAAAAAATTGTATATTCCTTCCGTCCGGTTAACCCCCTCCCCTGATTTTGCAAATCACAGTAAAGCATAATCTTTTGAGAGATATAGAGATAGCAGCATTCATTTTGTAGTATGATACCTATATAAATTGTATACGTTAATTAGTAATAATATTGTATGAGTTGATATCAGTAATTATTTGACTACAATCGCATTCATAACAAACAATTTAGTACTATCTCAAGTCATTTAAGTTTGGTTTTCTTAAAATTGATTCCTTATTAAAAGTATTCTGAAGGACAGTCCGAAGTATACTCCAAAGTGGCTTACGATATTTTATCACAAATTATTTCAAGATATTGCTATTTTTTTTATCTAATAAAATTATTTTCAAAATGATAAATAATTTATATAATTAATCGAGTACGCACAATCCTCACTGTACCCCGTAAAGTTTGGTTTGTGAATACTTTGTACTCGGCCTGCTCCTTCTTGCGTTTTCGGTAAACTCTAATTATCTCCGCACTTGTTTGGTACCATTTTGTTCATCTTTAATACTTCTTTCAAACTGTTTAAGTTTTCTATGCCGCAATTGAACTTTAGTGTGATATTTTTGCTATAAAATAACTATTCTACAAAACGTTACTTTCCACTCCAAACAAAAGATTTAAACTATCAACTAGTCAATTGGAATTGTACAACTCGTCCTTATTTTCAATTGAAACACGCACGCGCTACGACCCGTCGATTAGAACGAAAGTTACAGTTGTTAAATAGGCCAGCGTATGAACGAAATTTGACTCATATCTCCTCCACTCGCGCTACAGAGATCAGAGGGGGGGGGGGGGGAGTGGATTAATGGCCGACTTCGTCCACGCGGCTCACCTTTCTCTACACGATGGTAGGTCATTTATCTCATAGGCTGATTCACTTGGCGTAAAAGGACTTTGAAATATAAACAATTTTTATGTTGAGAAAGCAGTGTAAGCTTACATTTACCTTACAACAATATTTGTAAACTGTTATATGTGTGAATGTTCGACGCGATATATATTTAGACTTGTTTTCTATTTGCAGACGAAGTGAATTAGTTGGTTGCATGTCCTTCAGCGTGAGACATGTGATGGACGAGTCTCATGTGAGTACATTCAATTACTTCTTTCACTTGATTTAGAATGTTAAACTAATTTTAAGAGCTTTTCACTAGGGTGGAATACGAGGCTTGTTACGCTAAACTTAGTTAAGTGACTTAATAGGGTTTAGAATGTCAAGCCTCATGTATCTATTATTAAAATCAGAATCTTAATTTAATTTATGTATATAAAGATGTTGAACGTATAGCTGGTGATTTTAAACGTCCAGTTTTGTATTTACTGAAATGTAAACAAAAAAATGTGATTGGTTGATAGAATTAACGTCGCATTAGAGGGCCCTATACAATGGGCTATTAGCATCGGTTCGGGACCTGTACCGAAGGAAAGACCTGTGAACACCGTACAAAAATTTTACAATACAGGGATTTTTATAAGTATATAGTGATTATACTTGTTAGAAACAATTTTTTTTAGATTAATATTATTAAAATTAAATAGTTTTGCATATTTTAACTTTATATAATCATACAAACTATCTTATCAAATAATAAAGATATTGTAAAATGATTTTTTATAGTTAGTTAAATTTACGCTGCACAATCGAATATTAGCGACGGTTCGGTGTCTATTACGAAGGAAAGAAAAACCTGGGAACACTTGTAAATTTAAACCACGCTCCTATGATGAGGACAACACGTAACCTGACATATGCGTGAGGACACAGATGGTGGAAAGGAACAAATCTTAAAATCTTCCGATTACCATATAACTACGCATATGCGGGGAGTCGAATCCGGGATCTCACCTCAGTCCGACGATCTCATCATTCGGACGTCCTTTAGTCCAAAGAAATGTGAAGACATGGGGTTTGCAGAGAGAATTTTGTAGCCATTCGGCCCATCGTTGTTGCACACCCATTCAATCCCTAGCTGCTTTGTACAAAAAAAAAATCTGGCCACAAATTATAAAACTGTGGACTTGAATAAAAATCGTACACACCCAATTCATCTTTATTTGTACAGAAAGGAATATAATATGAACTTCAAAATATTATCAGTAACGTCGGGCCACGTCGTTTTAATTCTTAATTACATGTGATTGAAAGTTTTAGGAAGTTTTTATTTTAAAAGTTTAAGATTACCGAGTTAATTTTTTCAGAATCCATTAAAACTGTTTCCCCTAGATAGAAGGAAAATAAAAACGTGACATTTAAGATACCGATTTAAAAATAAATAAAATTGAGTTATTTGGATAAATTTTTATTTATTTACTAACTTAAAAATACACGTTTTTAATGACATAAATAAATAATTTAAATTCATTAAGTTAATTTATCAAGTGCATAAATATGATTTATTTAAACTTTATAGCATCTGCAATGCATTCAGTTATGTGTTAGGTATTGTATTTATACTAAAACTCTACACATCTCACTCCTTACGTTTTCAGAAAATTGATGGATGGTACAGACTTCTTCGCGAAGGATTTGGAATACAAAAGCATTTTGCTGCTCACACCCGAAGCAACTCTTGCTCTTTGAAACAAGTGAAATATTAATTGCAAAGTATTCGACATCATTTTTTATAACGCAATTATTCATGTTATACAATTATATATTCATGTTAGATATATGTTACAGTGATTGTTAAGTTGTTAATGTTGATGAATAATTATAATAAATTTCTGTATTCAGTAAATGATGGTCTTGTATTTAAATAACTTTAGTTTTGAAAACAACTTGCGGATATAAATCAAATAAATAAGAGAAAAATCTTAAAATTCATTGTTGGTTACAGAAATATCTCAACTTGCAAAGTTATTACACAGATATCGTAAATGTAATATAGTTAAAGGGGTCCGGGAATTAAAATCTCATTAAATTTTTTTATAATTTCATGAAAAAAATATATAAAAATCATTTATGAGTAAAATAATACCAAAATATTAGCGTTAATAAGGTGACATCTGCGTTTTGATAGAGCGACCTTCTTATTTTTTTCTTCGAAATAGTTTACTTTAAATCGATATAGTTAAAAATTTACTTCGTATAATTAGTAGATGAAATTTCGTACATGTATTTTTCGAAAAGTTACTATCAGGAAATATGTATTTCAATTTTATTGTCGTATTTTTTCAAATATTAATATTTTATATTGTTCTAAAAAATTATAATTGGGGCGGCAAAATCTCACAAAGACAATTTACAGTATGAATTCTTATGCGTAAACTAATACAAATTTTTTTAATATGATGCAATTTTTTAAGATATATATAAATTTTTTAACAATAACATTTTTCCAGTTTTTTTTTTATTTATTTAATTTGAAATTTGGTTAACTCTAAACCTCTTCGCACTTGTCATTAGTTTAGACTTTTGGGTATCATTTTGTTCATCTTTAAAAGCTTTTTCAAACTGTTTAAGTTTTATATGCCACAATTGAACTCTAGTGTGATATTTTGCTATAAATAGTTTGAAATCCAAAAAAATTTATCATAAATCCATGACAAAATTCAGAAGACAGATTTCAGAATGTTGAGTCTTAGACCAACTTGAATCCTAATATTAAAACGACAAGGGTATGGTTAATTAATGTTGCACTAGTACTACAACTTGGGCTAATTGGTGGCGGTTTGGGGCCTACCTCGAAGGAAAGACCCCAGGAATAATGCCAAATTTTTTAACCATGGTCAGATAAGGAAACACCAAGCTGGCACCCAACGCAACATTAATAGACACATCAGATCTAACGTCTGGTATCAACCGTATTCGAACTCTCAACCCTTACCTAAGGGCTACAGATCACCGAACAACAAAGGATATGATAATATGCTTTAAAATATATATGTAATTCTTTGGCAAGACGTAATAAAAGTGAAAAATTATATAATATACATACTTCTGTTGTATCAATACACTAATACAAATGCAAATCAAACTTTATTAATAAATCAAATGTAGATACAAAGTGACAAGTAAGTAAAATAGCTTTCATATCTGACAGCTGCATACTTTGATCCACGCTCCAGTTACACGTTTTCAATTAAAATAAACCTTTGGATTTACAGCCACCAGACTTTAAAATAATAATAATGTACATTCTGCAAAGAACAAAACTCAATAAAATGGCAAAAACCAAAATCTGCAAAACGCACCTAAAACATGTATTTATACAAAAAGGTAATGACTAGCATTTAGCTGCATAACATGTTATAACAAATAAAAATATGTTTAAGTTTATTCAAACCCCACAAAAGTATACATTTATATATATAAAAAAAAGTTCAGTCAATTTATCTTTTTTATATTTCCTGACAACTGAATAATTGCAAAATCATGTAAATTGATCTACAAAAACCTGCTGTTTAATAAGTACACAATATCAATCAAAGTTTCTCAACCTTAATTATTGAAAGGCCGGATCAAATTGCACAATTTTAACATTATAACACACAAAATAAATTTCTTAACTAACAAAACACACATGTACTTCAATCTGTATTTATTGCACATGAATCACATTAAACAAATCAGAACAAAGTCCTTTTACAAGACCTATATATACATCCTCAGTACACTTATGGCACAAAGAATCTTAAGGATGAAAAGTAAAGTACCAAACAAATGGTAAAATCCGATTTCCAAGATAATCAGATCCCATAGTTATTAGGAAGCAAAGAATGTAGCCCGAAATTTTTTAATTATACAGGAGATAGATAAAGCGAGAACCCTCGCTAAAGTTCATTTAAAAAAATACCAATCATTCTCTACACTCCATAGTTTTCGAGAAAAATGCAATTAAAAAAAAATTAGCTGAACATATTATTGCAAACATGCAAGAGAAAAATTTTCATAACCGAAGATAGTTGCATGTCAGTCAGATGTTATCTTAAAGGTCATTTTGTGCATCTTTGTATGCAAACTTCATATCATATGCAAGCATCGTTGTTCATGTTAGTTATAAAGTTTTTTTTATATACAAGATGTGGTGTCACACTTTTATATTCACATTTTTCAGAAAACTATGGGTTAAAGAGGTACAGTTCTTTGGTCAATTTTTATGTACTTCAGTGAGGATTCTCTGCAAAATTTATGATGGATGGGATACTCTATATCTGTGGCTTGGAACAAGTAGGACCTATGTCTCAATGACTTAACATAGGGCATTCTTTTTTCTTGTTATAGGCCACAGATATAGCTGAATTGAATGTAATTGCCGTACTCACTGAATACATAACTAGTCAACTGGAAGTTGAAATTCACAAGCCAAATGTTTTGTGAACTTAGGCGAGTAATAATAGGTGTTTGTTAAAATATTGATGTTAGATTTATTTAATTTTTTTTTTTTTTAATCAGCCATTACAACCAAATTATATAGAGTGAAGTAAAATAACTATACTTTGGAAATTTAAAAATCAATACAGAATAAAAGTCAACTATTGTTTTAGTTACAATGCTATTTTTTTAAAAAAATTCTTAAAGAAAAAAATCGCCCCCCTACACTAACATTAAAGTTATAATACACCCATTTCGAAACTGTTATGTTGGCAGAAAAAAAAAATACTGAAACTAAAAAGATGCAGAAATGTTAACGTAACAACCAGAACCCTATTAACTTTAAAAAATAAAATTTCAATTTCGCCATATCTGCGTACTACTTGCAACTTGAAATGAAATTATACAGCCTTAAATTATTGCTATACTGTACATTTTTTATAGTATTAAATTTTAAAATTTAGAAGTTCCAGATTGTTCATTATATTAAACTGTGTACTTTCTTTTAACAAATTAGTAATTAAAAATAAGAAACAGTAAAAATGACATTTATTAAAAAAAAATTATAACATTTTATTGAATCCCTTATAATTTAGATCCTCATTTGTCTATTTAATTTAGCTTATAAAGACTTAAATGAATTTTAAAATTAAATCATAAATTAGAATCTAGTGTGTTTAAAGGAGCTTGTTAACCAATGTCCTCGCACAAGTAAAAAAAAGACCCAATCTGATTATTTTTATTCGTTTCTATTATATAATGCTTAACTTTGAAATAACTTTAGACTTCATTACAGAATGTATGCTGTAAGGCTAGCTGTGCACTGAACAGACATGCAACTAAACTATTTAGTTGCATGGAATTAAAAAACTCAAATTCTATCCTCTCACTCAGCAATTATTGGACATGCAACTATCAGACAAAATACCTTTCCCTCGATACGGCACTAACAATTTTGGCAAATAATCGATAATTAGCAATTTTGTATGAATTGGAACAATACGAGTTTGGTGATTTCAAAATCTGAAACGTGGCAGCCTTGAGTCGTATGCATTTAAAATAATCGCCAGGCTGTTGCTGAGTGATGTTTTAGTCACTCGATTGATTATTGTAGAGCAATAGTTGCGGTGCAATTATCGCTCGTGCCCGGCTAGCCTAACATGTATTTTCAGGGTACTTCTAATCTGTTGCACGTTCTGCAGTTGAACTTCCTACTTCAGGTTTAATAACTAAAGTATGTGACACTATTACCAAAATGTAAAACTTTTTTTAAATGCACTTTTAAAAATCACCGGTTAGTTATTGAAAAAAAATAGAAATAAGTCCAAAAAATTGATTACACAAACAATGCTTTAAATATCAAATGAGGAATGGATAGAAACAACATACAAAATCCAGGTAAGCACTTAAAAACACAAAAATAATTTCCCCCTAACAGGTAGCAACAAAACTTGGATGTTAAAACAATGCAAAGTATATTTAAAAATGCAAAAAACACCTTATTAAGATACACTAGGCAATGTTTATTTTGTAAACCATCTCTTTAAACTAACACATTTTATTATTAAAAAAATTGTTATTCAAATCTGGTGCATATAATTCTGTAACTTTACTATTGTAAGATATCACTTTTATTTTGTTAATGTTTCACTTTAGAAGTCTGCTTTATAATTCTTTAATTTTATAACTTTAAGATGCATTTTTTAAAATAAAATATAAGTTTTATTTTGAATATCGATAAATTCTAGGTTAATTTCGGACATCTATTATGTTTTTTAAAAAATAAATAATTTTATAAATTTTTAACAGAATAAATATAAAATAACAATTAATTAGTTAATAATTCAAAATAATATTCTGCCTTCTATTAATTCATATATTTTACATTTCCCATTAATTAATTTATTCTATACAACATATTTTTATTTTATCAAAATATAGATTTTCTTTCTAAAATAGTTGCAAGCACTTTCATAAACATACATTAACTTTTTTTATAATATAAATATGAATTTCCATTAAGTAAACATGAAATTAAGTACATGGTCATTACCTGAAATATTATTAATCATTTGCAATATAAAAAACAAATTCTATTATAATATGAAAATAAATTTACAAAGAAATTTTTAAGGAATAAAATTTAAATAAAATTATAACAGGAAATTAAGTTACTAACAAAATACAAGTACATTGCTGAGCATTTTCAGAAACAAAATATAAAATAATATGCATTTTTAATGAAAAGTGAAATAGCTGCTTAAAATATGCATAAAATCTTGATAAATTCCTTAAAATATTTTTAAATTAGACAGAAGTTTTAAAATGTCAAATATTCCATAAGAAATTGTACTGTTAAAATTTAGTCAAACTATAAACAAAAACAATGTATTTCTGAATAAACTATAAGTTTTCATTTAACTTTGTTTACATAAAATTATTTTAATTAAAGTTTTCCTTATCAACAAATATATATATATGTGTATATAGACTAGATATATAGGATTCAAGTAAACTTTTTGTAGTATAGATAAAAACTTTCACTAGATAATGTTAGATTTTAGTAAACTTTCCTTTTAACAGCTTAACTTTTAATAAGAAAATAAACGAAGTTTAAGAAGTTAACAATTTCAAATACATGAAATAACATTTTTCTCAATATAAAAGCATGTTATAAATACATTGATTTAAAAACATGTTATGTATAAAAAGAAATAAAATAGCACTATATCAAGAAAACATGATAAACAAAGACACAGCAATTTATTGCAATAAAATTCTTTTTTATCAACAAAGCACTTAACGATGTATCAGTTAACATTGTTTTAAAAACAAAAATTAATCCTTTTCACATAACGAAAGAATTAAAAATTACAACAATTTTTAAAATTGTTTTCTTCAGTTAGAATTCACAAAATCTTAATATTTGGTTAACAGCTCATTTTTGATTTTGACAAACATTTATCAACCCTCACTTATTAAATTTCCAGCTAAAACTACTACATATTTTTTAATAAAAATATCTTTTAAAATGGATATTATTTTAGCTTAAGACAATCAATCAAGCTACAACGAAGGGACTCAGTGAGGAGGAAACAAGAAATAGGTTGGTTTCTTTTCTACGCCTTGATCTGTGGAATTCTGCGGGGAGACTAGAGACAGGCGGTCTTGAATTGTTTGAACTATGATACTGATGGCAACTATAAAAACAAAACGATATGTTCAGCAACTGTGGATATTGTATACAGTAAGATAATTATACATATAAACAATTTATACTCATTTTTCAAAAGCTCTTCACAAAAAACCTTTTAAATATACTCAATATAAAGTATCTTTTAAATGCAAGTTATTTTAAATATATATATATATATATATATATATATATATATATATATATATATATATATATATATATATATATATATATATATATATATATATATATATATATATATATACGTGTGTGTTTGTGTGTAGAATTATAGAAATACACTGTATTCCATATATAGAATTGTGCTATATATGTTTAAAATAGGATAGATTCAGACAAGCAATTTTTTATTTTATTAGTTTCGAATTATCAAGAGATTCAATTTTAACTTTTAAACTTAGAAGAAAATTGTAACTTTTAGCAGATAAAAAATATTCTTCAGAAATAAGAATGTAAGTTTTATTGTGCTAATTTTTTTTTTTTTTTAATATTCAGCAGTATTATTTTTTATATTAAAATTGTGTCTCAAGTTAACATAAATGTAGCAACATATAACAATAAAATTTAAAAACTCAATTTCTAAATATAACTATGCATTCTTCAAATAAAATATTAATAATCAATTTAAGGTACTGTAATAAATAATAATTTATTTTTGAAATAAAATTTATCACATGATTCAAGTTTTGTTATAAAATTCTGATAGGAAAGAATAATCTAATAATAAAAAACAATCACAAATATTTTATAAATATTAGTGAGCATTTTGATTACAATATGTTATGACAATTTCTATAATTTAATTAGTCTTCAAATTTCACTTATCCATATATAGTAATATCTTTTGGGATTAAAGTATAATTACATTATAAATTTTAACACAAAAAAATGCATATAAATCACTTTTAAGTACACTAAATAAAATGTAAAATATTCATTTCTGATATTGCAATTAGAAAATAGAGAAAAATTACAGCATAAAATACAATATAAATAGAAACAAAATAAAAATATACTATTTAAAAAATCGTTCATATAAAATATTATTTTTAATTTTAAAAATTGGCAATCATTAGAACTATAGAGCAACCATTTTTTTCCATATGCTTTGTGTTTGGAGAAAGACCTTAGTAATAAATATTATATAATATTTTAGCTCTTAACTTTATGAAAGGTTTTTTTTTTCATCTTATAAATTGCATAACATTAATACTGTTCATTAATTTTTTTTAATAAATAAATTAAAGCTCTTTAACACAACACCATTCACATATAAAGTGCTAAATAAACTAAAAATGGGTTTTGCCTTAAATTTTATTTTCTAAAATCACAAAAATATTGTTTGAGAAATCAATTTTTTATATGTTATGATTAATTTTCATTCAATTTCCAAAGCATATAAATATTTTAATAATACACACTTTAAAAAAAAAAGGTTAGATTTACTTATACTGTGAATAACAATGAAAATTACATTTTGCACATTTCAAAGTGCCTTTAAAATAGGAGTATAGCATTGGACTTTTACTAAAACATAACATGGTGAACAGAAATAAACATGTATTGGTAGTTAGTTATATAAACATTTCTAAATAAAAACAAAATTCAGATATAAAAACATGTATTCAATTTACATTTCATAAAATATAAAAAATTTGGCAATTAACTGAAATAGTATTTTCTACTATAAAATTTTAAATATATGCGTTGAAAAATATTATAATACATATAATCTATTTAAAAATATGCAAATTAAAAATAATGTATAAAATTAAATTATATCTGTTATTTCATGGGATCAATTGTCAAGCATAAAATAGTTTGTAAAAAAACTAGGGATAGTGGTTTTGCCGGACATTGGATATCCGGCGCACATTACAAACCGGATATTCAAACTGGATTTTGCCGGATATCCGGCAGCTTCTCTTTTATGAAAATATCTTCTCTACACACTAGAAAAAACGGAAATCAGCCAAAAATTACAAAATATTTTTTTTGTTTCATAATATTCCCCAATTCTTTATCTTTTAGAAGATACCAAGATTGAATAAATATTCTTAAAACTTTTATCTATGAAGGGTTATTCTAGGATACAGCTTGCAATAGGCTTATGTTTTGTAAATTTTACATTCAATTTCTGAATAATTGTCAATAATCCTTCAATAATTTCCTCAAAAGTTTAAGCAAATTTGAGTTATCATGTTTGTAATGAAGGGATATATAGTAAATATATCCCTTCATTACAAACATGATAACTCAAATTTGCTTAAACTTTTGAGGAAATTATTTTTTAATTCCCCTTTATATTAGTTGTGAGATGTTATAACCCTCCATCATAACGATTTGTTAAAAATGAATTTTTAAAAGGAATTTGAAATCGAAAATTTGAAGAAAAATAAGGTATATATTAGTTGTGTTTATATTAGTTGGCTTTATATTAGTTGTGAGATGTTATAACACTCCATCATAACGATTTGTTAAAAATGAATTTTTAAAAGGAATTTGAAATCGAAAATTTGAAGAAAAATAAGGTATCGAGGTAAAACAATTATTTTTTTAAAAAAATAACGTTTTGGAGGTTCATAACATTAAGAAAGATACCTCAATTAATTTCCAACAAAAATTATGCTTCTATATTAATTACAACTTGCATAACCATGCTTAAAAAAACATGATAAGTCTAACTATAAAATGCTAATTAGCACTTTACTTTATTCAGTTCTTTTTTATAATGAATCATCATGATTTTTAAAGTGTTTTCATATATGAAAAAAATAGAGTTTTAAATTTATAATTTAAAAAATAAATTTCAAGTGTTTATGTACTCCTTAATAGTTCTTTAATAAACTGTTCATATTTATACTGATTTGGAAACGGCCAGAGATGCTCTGTACAATGCATTTGAAAATGTAATTTTGAAATTTTTCGAAATTGCTAATCTAAATTGTGCCATATTTAAATGCTAAAAATAGCTTTTACTAGACTGTAAAATAAAACAATTTCTAATGTACAACAGACGGAGATGTAGCTATGCATATAGAACGAGAGGTCATGGGTTTAAGTTAAACAAATCCCATTTTAATCGGGAAGGGAGAAAACACTATTTCTATAATAGGGTAATAGACAAATGGAACAACTTGCCAGTGAATATTGTTAATTGTAAAGGAGTAATGGATTTTAAGAAGAAGTTAGATATGCATTGGGGGATAGTTAAGAGGTACTAGATGGACCAACCTTGTTGGGCCTTGAGCCTGTTGTTGGTCGTCAATATTTGTATTTGTATTTGTATTTGTATACACACCACCATCCATGTGGATTAGAATATACTCCAAAATAGCTATAGTGGCTGTTTTCGAATGTCTGCAGCCTATCTATTCTCTGTGACCCCCCATGTTTGAAACGCACTTGATCAGGTTTTAACGAAAAAGTTATCACTTCCCACCTAAATATCCTTATTCATTCAGATATCCGGCACTTTTTATTTCTGGATATCAGATAATTACCGGATATCCGTTTCATCTCTAATTAAAACAAAGTATGATTACAAAAATAGTTTAAACATAGTAACAAATCAACAATTTTATCAAATGCCATAAAGATAAAAAGAAACATCAAGTGTTTTACAGAATAAACTCTGTATCTTAATAGAAAATGGTAAAGTAAAAAAATATGTAGTAAAGGAAACATTCATGAAATAACTATTATAAAAGTTAGGTTTTTTTTAAACAAATTATTTCACAAATTGCATGTATAACATATGACTGCAACTGACAGACATATATATTTTTTACAAAGCACAGCTGAGTTGGAAAGTCATGCTTTAGAATCAAAATCAAATGAAATGCTTGTGGGTGGTGGATAATAGAAAGCTGTGTGATGTTGCATAATAATAGTTTACAAAATATTTTTATTGTTAACAATTACTAAATTGAAGTCAGTTGTCACATGGATTGCAATTTACATTCACTAAATACTTCGAAATATAAAATAAGTTTAAAGTTTCAGAAAATGAAAAAGATTAATTTTTAAAAACAGTAAACAGACCCTAGAGCAATTTCTTAGAAGAGTGTAAATGTCAATTTTAATTTAAATGGATTTTATTTATATGTAAAATAAAAATATGCAAGTACAATTTACTTTTAGGATATTGTGAATAATTTTATTATTTACCATTTTTACAAAGACACAAAAATATTATTTAAACATATTACTAGTACAGACCACACTTTTGAAATAGCCAAGTATTCATAATTTAAATTTGTTATAACTGTGTGTGTGTATATATATATATATATATATATAATATGTTAATGCTTGTATTAATACAAATATTGTACAGAATCAAGTATATAAAAATTAACAAAAACACACTACCATGGAGGTTAACAACAGACTTACAAATGTAAAGCATTAAAAATAAGTTTTCGGAATTTTCATCATAATGCAAAATAAATATTTTCAAAAGTTATGTTAAATATAGCAAAGTATATAATAATATTTTTCTTTTCTATGGGGTTTTTGTTTGTTACATTGAACAATAAGATTATTTGATATTTTATAAAATATCAAATAAAATTGAACACTGCACTACTTTTCTAAATATACATATTCATAAGATTTCCAAGTTCCAATACAAAAGTATTTTGATTTTTAAATATATTAAAAAAAAATATGAGCAACTTTGATTACATAAACTGTTAACAATAAATACATTTATAATATATATATATATATATATATATTTATTTGTCAGTCTTTTATTGTAAAAAAATTGCAATGCTTTCCCAGTTAATAAAAATATTATAAAATTTCAATAGTTTAAGTAATTTAAAAATGTAACTTAGGTTGATTTTGTTCTATATTTTTTTAGAAATTGTGAGAGTATATTCACATACAGATTCTTTAACAATTTAATGAGAAATGTATGCTAATACATTAAGATAATTTATTTTTAAAAAATACCGCAATTTTTCATCATATAATTACATTCAAGATGTTTCATGAGCAAGATATTTTACAATAAATATCTATCAGTAACATCTATCTTAAAAAAGGTCAGTATGAAATAATCAAACCCATTTAAATCTATCATTTATTTAAATTACAGACAGTTGAAAATATTTTAAGGTACTTTTAATATGTAAAATAAAAATTCAGTTATATACAATGATCTTTTTTTTTATTTTTGTACTTTTCAAGAATAAAAGTGTTTAATAAACTGTTTTTTAGGAATAATTTTATATTCTTTTTAGGCATTAAATCTGAATAATATTTTTTTTCTTATTTTATACAACTGCTTATGTTTGACATTACTCATACAATGTTAATAGCGTAAAGGTTCATTCATAATAACTTCAGCTTAAGCATATGTTAGGTATTGCAATAAAAGTACATTTGTTAAACAGCAATTACTTCAAAGTTGGTTCGTTTAATTAATGTTGGACAAGGGATACATAATTAGCTATTGGTGACTCAATTATTTATAGTTATTGTTTTGTAAATATTACTTGTGTTGACACATATTAAGAAGTGAAGTTAATTTTTATAAAATAAATAAAAAATTTCCCCATTTTGATTGCGATTATAATCAGAAAAAAACTATACAGTTTATAATTATATTCTCCATTTTAGTAGAATTAGAAACTATATTCTCCGTTTTAGTAGCATTAGAAAAACAAGATTTTTTTTAAATAAAAAAATTGTGAAGTAGCAAGAAAATTTTATTTTAGTAAAAAAATCAAATTAACAAATCAATATTAAAATTTTTAACCTAACTAAGCAAGTTTTTTTTATACAAATTACTTATATAATTAGTTTTTAATATAAATTAATTATAGTTAGATTTTTAAGATTGTCTTGGAGATAAGAGAAATAGTAGATTTTCAAACATCTTAAGGTGTGTTCCTAATTTTAAATTTCTTTTACCCAATTGTCAGTTAAATTTAACCTGAATCATAAATAGTGGAACCTGATAAACAGCCATACTGGATTTCATCATTGACAAAAATAGTCCCATTTCCAGAAGAATGTCCTGGCCAGTTTGTCTTGATTTCCCCACAAAAAGCTCACCGGCATGCATTTTATTTTTTATCTATATTTTACATTTAAATTATTTTTGTTTGCTAAATCTCAAAGCAATCCTATTCTGCATATTATTACATAAATCAAAGAAATTCTAAGTTGACTGAAATTTACAATTGAAATATCTACTAAAATTATATAAATTTAAGAATGAGGCTTGATAGTTTGTAAAATAAAATTTGAACTAACTTGTAGTAGGTAACAAATTCAAGTCTAACATTAAAAAAAAAAAAAACATATAGTAAGGTTTAAAAGGATAGCTAAAATTTATTTCTCATTACAAAAAAAAAATGGGGGGAGGGAGGGGAGATAATTGTATTGGCATAAAATTGAATAAATTTAAGGAAAATATAAATTTAATGCTTAATTTCTTTAAACTACAATCTCTATCAACGTTTTTAACATGTAGATTTATTATTATTTTCAAGGTCAATGTTATAGTCATCAGTTTTTAAATCTTAATCTTTGAAAAATTAAATGTTCCTGTTTCCCCAAAACTTGACAAACCTAAATATCAACGGGACTATACTGGAAGATATGTTAAAGGTATGAATGTCACATCATACAAACTGCTTTAAAGAATGGTATTTTTATACTTATTAAGGTTTGTTAAAAATTACTGATAATGTTTTCAGTGTATTCTCAAAACAGAAACAAGAAAAAGCTTTCAATTACATAATAGGTCTCATTTTTATTAACAGAATAAGCCCCAAAAAGTAAAAGTAGATGTCAAAATATGCAAAAAATATATTCTAAAATTATAAGAAACTACACAGACATATTTTGTAGCAGGTCGGTTTGTGTGCAAGTGCTTTGGGCCATTACTGTGAAAGCGACATTGCATACGTTAAAAAACACTAAATATTGAATGGTACAAACTTATAGGTAATTCAATAAAAAAAATATTATTGGCTCTCCTTGCTACAACTCTTTATCTATGTATTGAATACACAGACCAAAGTAAAAAACACTTTTAAACTTTTAAATTGCTTAATTATCACACAAATATTTTAAAATTATATTATGACTTTTTTGCCTTTGAATTTAACATTTGATTTTAAGTTTATAAATATGTAATTAAAGTATGTATTTTGTTTGCACTTTAAATCCTTTTCTGAAATCTATCTCAACACTACACCATTCCACGTTAAATAATACTTTGGAAAGTGCTAGTCCAAGAACAGCAGAAAAACGGGTAACAACTTTCAAAGAAGACAACTAACCCAAGTGAACGTTTATCAAAGTCATTTATTCAATGTAACAAAATATACTACAGTAATGTCACATGGCATGAAGACATCAGTACATGAATATGTACTTTTACAATACTCTTATTGTAGTGTCAGGTAAAAAGAACCACACAGTATATTACACATTTAAAATGTAGATAAAATATACAAAATTCATCAATTCAAACATGGGAAATTTATGTGTGCAGGGAATGTTCAAAACCGTTTGTCAATAACAAAACTGGCTGAGAGTTATTAAAAACTCATAATATATATCAAGCACACTTGTGACCACTAAAGAACATCTATAAAAAGGTGCGGAACAGTACGAGTTTTAGAAGTTAACTATTGTTCTCTTTGTTCCCCATTATGCATTCAATTTTCAGACAATGTTTAAAAGGTCTAGTTATTGATATTATTTTAGTATTAGAATTAATATGTTTTTACTTTTAAATTAGTATAAAAATAGACATTGAAGCATGGACTTTGAGCAGAAGTTTGAAATAATTTGGGTTAAGATCCTCTATTAAGCTCAGGTTAGGGCACAAAGATGCGTACAAAAAACAAATTTTTAAATATGCAAGAAACTTTTGCTTTAAATCAAATTGAATATTATTTTATTATTTTATAAAAAAAACATTACTACTTAAATTTAAATCAAAATATTCAAAAGAAATTAACAAAAATAAAATAATTTACTAAGAATCATAAATAAATCACAAAGTCGTAATTTAAGAATCATAATATAAAAGTTTTCTTGTTTGTGTGTTTGTGCAAATTCTTATCAAATGTAAGAATGCATCAATTGAGTGATGAATTTCAAAATAAGATTTCACTCAAATTAAACATTTGCGATACTAATTAAAAGTTAAATTAAAAGCAAAATATGCCACAAGGATTTATATTATGTCACTAACTCAAGTAAAGATAATTGTACCATAAATATTGCTCAATTCAGCAAAATAGAACTGCATTGATAATGTAAAAAAAAATGTACATGCAGGAAATAAAAACAAAAGAAATATATAATTAAATACTTTTCTGTAAATGTAAATTATTTTTGCAAGATAAAAAGAAATTAACAAAGAAAATTATATCAAATAAGGTAAAAGGAATTAAGAAGAAAAATTCAGTTTTTTTAACGTTGAAGGAATTAGAAGTTGATATAACCAACCTAACTTAAAGGATATTCACTCTCATAAATTTATAATATAAAAATTTGAATAATTACAAAGTGACTGACAGATAAGTAAGCTGAAAGAGCTTTTCCCCTATTTTATATATTTCCCCTATCTTAGTTGAAGATTGTTGCTCACAATCTTTCAGAAATAATAGTAACTATAACTAATATTTTTAAGGTAAATAGACTTCACATTTCAAGGCTTTTAAGATTTCTAATACAAACTTAATAAAAATTATCACAAAATTTTAAATTACAAACAGCAAAAAATTACATTTTAAATTAAGATCAGATTAAAATATATTCTTTATACAAAATAAATATAATGAGTATCAGATTTGGAAATATTTATATAAGATGTGGTTTGATAATTCAAGATACCAATCTAAATCTAGGCTGAAAAATTAGATCAATACTTAATGTATAAAATAAATGTGGGAAAAATATGAAGCTACTGACTCAAAAATAAAAATTTTATACCTAATTAAATTGAAAGCATTATTTATAATATATATTTTTCTAAATGTTTCATCACACTAACAATACAAACATTATTTTTCTGGACAATCATAACTTTCAAAGCAATTTTTTTTAAAATGTCTATTTTAAATTGGTTTGTGTAATGTATGCAAGTGTTTTTACAGTATAAGAGTAAAAAAAGTGTGTTAAAAATTAATAGAAAATTAAAAGTACTAAACATTTTAAAAATTCACACTTCACTTGAATAACAAAAAACCATTTTAAGAAATGTGAACTGCAAAAGCCAAGACTTATAAGGCTATATAAGAAAGCAAGAAAGGATAAAAAAAATAGCTCAAAATATGGAATAAAAATATTAGGTAACAACTATACAAGTATAGATTTTAGAAATATAGGAATGTTATGCAATAATCTAATATGGAATAGAGAAATAGAGTTTAAAATAGTTAAGCAGAATAACAAAAGTCATGTGTGTACTTCAAATTAAATAATACATCTCAATGTTATTTAAAAATAGTGCAGCCTCTTTTAATTATGTAAATGTGACGCCTTATCCCTCCTCGCCATAAAGTTTATTTAATCAATTGCATGCTTTTTATATATGATTTCCTTACATTAATTCTAATAGCATTGTTTAATTATCAATCATTATAAAAAAATTAATATAAATTACAGATAATAGATAAAAATAACAATTCTATATTACTAAATAATTTTCATACTAAATCTGATAGAGCAGCAGCAAAATAAATTTCAGGCCTAAATAACTTTCAATATGATCCCTTCAAAAGTCAATTAGTTACTGTTAACTTTAACATTATTTTATGTGAAAAACATTTGAAACAACTTTTAAAATCTACATCTTTAAAAGTTATTTTATTCATATTTTTTATACAAAAATATTAAGGACTTTTCAATAAAAATAATATATATTTTTTTGGAATACAAAAGTCCATAATAAATTTGCAAAACGTATGGATGATTACAAAATGAAAACGCTAATATATAACTTAGCTAGAATAGAACATAGGTGGCCAAGTTCATTATCAACTAAAGAAATTTGTACTTACAATATGGAGTTTTAATTTAAAAGACACCATAATAAATAAAAATAAAACATTTACTCGAATAAAAGTATTTTATATTAACAAGTTGCTGATTTTGAAATTCAAAATGTATACCAGAAAATAAAAACTTTTTCAAGGGTTAGCAGATTTTTGCAAATCCAAAGATTTTTCTCAAGCATTCTCTACTAAAGTTTTCAAGGATATATCTGAACCATGCTCTTCAATGTGAAAATAAATGTTTACAAAATTAGAAATCTAAAATATCTTAAACATTTAACCATATTTCGAAAAACTGAGCTAAATGGCCTCTGAAGGGTTCAAATATCAGTGCAACAATTCATGTTAAAATGTTTTGTCAGCACATTGGAAAAGTGCCAGTTCTGGAAGAGGCAAAACATCTCCTCATGAGTTTTCACACGCACACATAATATTTACCATAAACATACAACATGCAAACGTTACACATTTACTATGGCCAGAAAAACATGAGGCAATGCACATCAGATAAGTAATTTTGCAGGTCGAATAGCATCTCTTTCTTTAGAAGATGACTGCCTCAGAATCTCCTGGATGTGCTTGACGATCAGATCTATAGCAACTGGAAAATAGGGGATGGGAAGGGGTAACTATAAAGATCGTTTTTTTTTCTGCCATCAAATAAAAGTGATACAACTTGGCTAAAGAGTCACTCTAACGGAGGCTCCGCTCACAATTCATTAAGGGGAAACACACTTAAAGCATTTTAGAAGGATATTATGCTGGATATGTGGAAAATTCAACCACATAGGAATCCAAACAAATTTTGACTTAATAAACATCAAGCTTACACAATGGGCTTTTGACCATTGTTCGGGATCTATACAGAAGGAAAGAGCTGAGAACACTTGTAATTTTAAATGTTTGTCAAATAATGAGACCACCTGCCTACATGTTAAACCTTTGTCAGGATTTACCTGGGATCAAACTCAGGATTCAATTACAAGTTTCCTGACTAGCTAGATAAAGAATATCGAGATGGGTGGGTGGAAACTAAAATGGTCAGGAATTCTACCAGGGATTATTAAAATATTATTAACTTCTTCCCTTTTAGGTCAAAAATGGCCAGATATATCTGTGGGTGGAGGGATGTTGAATATTTTAATTTTATTAAATGCTTTCTGCCTCTCTTGTTCCTCTCATTTACAAGAACAAAGCTATAATTTATCTAAGAATTAAAAAAAAGAAAAGTTGAAGTTGCAATTCCTGCTTTTGAAAAGTAATTTTGGTCAAAAGCAAGTTTAATAAAAAAATTGTATATTTTTTATAGATGTATTTTCAAAACTGTTTGATAAGGAAACTCAAACGTTACTTTTTTTATGACAAAAGGGGGAAAAGAAAGGGGAAACACTGCTACCAGCTGATTAGATCTAATGACAATAAATAATTTTTTTTAAAAATCCTAATAGTTCTTTTATGGGATTTTTGTATACATTTTGTATACATACATTTGAATTTTAATGTGAAAATAAGGCATGCATGCGATAAGTGTATGTTTGGTTGCATATAAGTTAGTCAAAGATGAAATATTAGTCATAAGACAGCCACAAAAATATTTTAAAATTTAATCTTAATTATAATTGAGGAATTTCATTATTAATCAAACAATGAAACATTTTCTGAATACCACATTTTGAAAGTCACAATACTGTATTCAACAAACCTGGTAATTGTAATATCATTAATTTATCAATTAAATGTAAATTCTTAACTTTTATGATTGCATCATTAAATCTTATTTTTTTTTAAAAATACTATGGCATTCATAAAATTATTTATTACCATTTAATTAAACCTTCCGAATCACAAATGGAGTCAATAATAGTGTGGCCGTATATAAACCAAACTACAACGGCCCCTGTAGCATAATTAATAAGTAACAATACTTAGGAGACATAAAATACCACATTCAAAACCAAAACAGTCATTGTAGGAAGTCTTGTGTGCATAAATATACTGCATTTAAAATTGGGACAAAATGTAACAAAATTTTAGAGTCTAACCAAAAGTTTTGGTCAGAAAACAAAAGCTTATTTTTCATAATATTTTAATGTACAAATGTTAAAATAAGCTTGTTTTAAAATAAAATCATATTTGTTTAAACTATTTCAGGCTTATAAAATATAATTATTCTTTGTTAATATATGTGGATAACAAACAGTTTGGTTTGAATTATCATTAAATTCAGAAATTTGTTTTTTAAAAATAATTAATCCAAAGACAAGAGCAAACTTATTTTATGTAAAAAACATTACCAAAATAATAATAATAATTGCAAATGATTTCAAATAAATAGAAATTCCCACTTCTTTTGTTAATAATTCTTTTTAAAACAGAGATAAAAAGATATTTATAACTGATTAATTGACCTCAAAAATATAACATTTATTTTTAAAGCTTGTAATTGCCAGCATGCCAATAAAATTTTTAATACTCCTCTATGTTCGAGCAAGTCAATACATTTTTTAAAACATAACAATAGATAATTTTTTATTCCAAAATTCTTGTAAATAAAAGCAGAATTCGCAACAAAACTTGAAATAAAAAGATTTTTTTTTTTAAATGGAATTGTATTGTAGATAAAAGAAATATGGCAGTAGAAATTTTATTATAGAAAATTGTCTTCAACAACTAAAATATTTAATTATAAAATTTACAATCCTTACCTTCATTATCCGCTCCTCGGGGAATGATGACATCGGCATACTTCTTCGTCTGATGGAAAAAAATTAAAATAACAATTTAAACTTTATACATACCATTTAGACAGTATATTTTGAAATACATATATAAATATTAACTTTATTTCAGATTACTATACAAGCTTGCTAAAAATATAATCAGGGTGGTAACAACACTTTGAAAAAAAAATTACCTGATTTATAAAGTTAAAGATTTCTCTGATTTCCATGATGGTGTCACAAAAATTTCCCTGATTTTACAATTACATTAAGAAATGTTGCAATACATGCTTTCTATAGAAACAAAGTATATATGCTACGTTGATCCAATAAATATATTGCATTATAAATGAAAAATTATAAGCAATACTTATTGACAGTTGAAATAATAATGTATGGATACAACAAAAATTATGCAATTGCGACAGGCATAATAGTAATTAAACATATTCTTTGGAAGCAGATAACACAAAAAAAACCTTTTTTTAAATTATTTCTTTTGTAGATAACAATTTAAGGTCCAACGTACTTTGTTTTTACTTCTCCCAACAGCAGCGGTTCACGTTTTAGAAAAATAAAGCTGAAAATATGAAAATGCGTATAACCATGCTTCTTTTTTTTAATTATTTTTCAGAACTAAAAGGAAATATTGACAACTAAATTACCCCAAATAGAGGGCATAACAGACGATAATTGCAGTTTTAATGATCCAATTTTGAAAAATTCCCTGATTTTTCGTGAAATTTTGAAATATTTCCTGACTTTTCCCTGATAATTCCAGAATTAAAAAATTCCATGATAATTCCCTGATTTCCAGGTTATGTTACCACCCTGATAATGCATTATTTGAAAATTCTTTAATGCTGGCATCTACATGCATGTTATCTTATAAGTTGAGATCTGCAGAACTGACGTGCATGAATTTTTGCACTATCAATAGTTTGATAAACCAAAATGGTTACATACATTTTACCAAAATAATACATTTCAGTTGAAAATAAATCTCAATAAACTTAGAAAAATGGTTTTTAAATAAGTGAAAAGCATTCACACAAATTAAACTGCTTAGTCGGGATTTTAAAGAAAAAAATGAACAAAGTAAAATTTTATAAACATTTCATAAAAAAGTAAGAAAATGTACTTAAAATTATATACAAAAACAATTATAAACAAAAACAGGCATTTCTGTCTTAATTTTTTCAATTTAATATAAAACTTTTTTAATAAGTTGGAATTAGATTAGCTTCTTAAGGATCCATTCTTTTCTGTATAGAGTGTACAATGTATGAGGAAGTTCATCACTAAAGGTTGTTTGGAAGATGCAAAGTATTTGTGACAGTTAAACATGAATGTTTTAAAAGAGTCATACTGTAGAAAAACGCACAATCTATTGTAATAATCAACTCTAGAAGATGGTATATTACTGCAACTTTCAATAGGCATTGTAAATAATCAGTAAAACCTGTGAATTTATCACAGTGCTATACAATTTGTTGTTCAAAGGAGGAAATATAAAAGACTGGAGATGAAAAAGTTTCAAGAAGTGAATTTTTAGAACGCAATAATTTTAGTATCAATGTGCACTTAAAATTGATATTTATAGCAGAATATTCCTTAATCATAAAGATTATCTTTATTATGAGCAAGTTTCCAATACTATAAGGTGATAAGTCTGACTATATTTGCGACAACTGATAAATTAAAAAAATATATTCAATATAAAAAGGGCATAATAAACAAAAAGTAAGGACATCACTACAAGGAGGTATCTAACAAACTTTCAGACACTCTTATAAAACTAATGATGATTTGTTTAAATGTTTTATCATGCTTCTCGGATTTTTCATGCATTACAAAATCCAACTATCACTTGTTTTTATTTCTAGAGATTTAGTAAAATACTGAAACAATCGATATTTCCAATGGTACAAAAAAGCTAATTGTTGTTTCCACACCATATCAATTCTATATGAAAATGTTGAAAACCTATTCACTAAATCTATAAAGCATCATCAAAAGACTAAAAGCATAAAAAAGTGTAACCTAAATAAAAAAAAAAAGCAATCTACATTTATTAATAAAATATACTTTTTTAAAATTTTGTTTGATTTAATTTATTTCCGAGTACTTGTAATAAAAATTAAATCTACTTGAAATAAAAATGTAAAAAAATAATTGCATTAAAAGATGAGCATTTCCAAATTTTCCATTAAAAGATATCTCTAGTAAATTAACTCAAAATAAGTACAAAAACTTAAGAATATTAATAAGTTCATTAAATTCTGAAGTAAAAATCTTTAAGAAAACTTTGGTTGTTTTCAATAACTGTACTTTCATTTTAAAATTCATATGAAACTTATACAAATTGGATCAATGCTTCGTTTAGACTGCAGACGAAATAAGTATCAATAACGCTATAATTACTAAAAAAAACCACTTACATTAAAAAAAAGTTCACACATATTAAAACACGTAATATGTTGAATACTTACAGGCAAGCAAAAGTCTTCAAAAGCCGGCTTCACATAAGTAGTGTATTGGGTGAGTATTGTATCCAGATCTCTGCCTCTTTCTCTAGTATCTCTGAGAACTAACAAAGAAATATTTAGAACTATATAAAGATACCTAATAAAACAGTATTTTGTAGGAATCACTAAGAATTGTAAATTTGGTTTTAACATGGGATTCTGGTTAAAATATCAGCCATCCTGTAAAGGTTAAATAATTTTTTATTTGAAAAATACTTATTAGATGATACAGATTGCTACTAGATGGTTCCATTTAACATAAGTAAAGATGTGCCACACAAATACCATTTTTTAAATAATAGGCTTGCATTTTATTTGAATATTTGACTAAATGCTCAAAACAGTATAACTCTTATGTATGCAGTAATGTTTTTATGGGCTGTACATGGGCAGCCAAGTAGTATAAGCCCAAACACATAGTTTCCAAGTAAGAGCATTTAAAATTTGCAGCTTGCCTTGGCTGTAATGTTAAGTAGAATAACATTCAACTCTTAATTAGGCAGTCTATTGAATTTGGAGCACACCATTTAATCAAATGATAAACTTAACTGCTCAGTAATTGAAAATGTTAGTTCACTTTTGATTTTTTTTACTTATACTAGTTGGCGGCCAAGTTGCCAATGTATTTGTGGTTGTAAAAGATAACGTAAGAAACAGTGTTTGCTCAAACAATCCTTTATTTGCTAAGCATAATGATTTAGACTCCCACACATTAACAACCAAATATAATCTTTTTAATTGTATCCATATACTCATGTCTATATCACCAATAGCCCACTGAGCAGCTCTAGTGCGACGTTAATTAACAAAAACAAAACAAACATACTCATGTCTATGTGTATGAGGTTACAGTTTCAAGTGATTAAAGCACATACACAACACTATTATGTAGCAATATAAAGTAAAGAAATTAATTATGCTGGAACTTATAGAAATCTACATTCGTCATCTACAGTGGCGGATTTAACGGGCGGCAAATGGACAGTTGCCGCCTGGGCCCCCTTGTCTTGGGACCATTTGGGGCCCCCTCGACTCCAAAAATTAGAAAAGGGAGGAAGAGAAATAATTTTTTCTTTAATTTTTAACATATTTTAATATTACTAAACATTTTGCTGAAATTATCAGTTTGGATTCCTTTATCCTTATGCATATGAATAGACAGGTGCCCCTTCTTCAACGGGCCCACTCCTCTTTACAGGGCCCCATTATCGAATAGGTCCGTGCAAACAGCACTTGTACTTAAGGTTTCTGAGCAGCCCCCGAATCATCTACGACGCGGGAGCAGGGCCCTGCTTTTGTAAAGAGGTCAAACGTGGGGCCTCTTACTAGACGCAGGGCCCTGTGCGAAGGTAGCTGCGAGAATCCATAGTTCGTGGATTCTCGAAGCTACCTTCTCTAAAACATGCTATTGAAACCATATTGTGGTTTGTCTCTTCTAGCCACGGCCGCATAATTTCGTTAATCTTAAAATACTTCATTATAAGTTGTCAGTTTATTCTAAAACAAAACCATATCCCATGTTTTCAATAATGGTTTTAAATTTATTGCTTTTGTTGGTCCGCGAAAACACCTGCTCTTTGATTATTATCTAAATTTCTCGAAAAACAAGCGAGCGATTTGTTTTCTTTTTTTACGAATCAACCCATCACCCCAGGACGTAGACAGTCGCCTCGAATTGCTCTTTTTATTTTTATTCTGAAAATAGATCTTTTATCCAATGTAACTTTTACATTAAAATGATGTATTACGTAATCTATAGGCGCCGAAAGTCTGAGCAAAATTTCCCTCCCCAAATCCCTGATTTAGAAAAAAAGAGGGGGGGGTGGTGGAAATATATGCTTGTGGAGGTTTAGAATGGACTACACTACTACTTAATTGCCCCGTGATGTCGTAGGGGACTACTTGAAAAAAAATCCCTAATTGATGAGATCGAACAGCTTTCATTTCACAGCTTCTTATTTCAGAGTAAGGTAAATTTAGGAATCAATTTTTTTAATACTAATAAGAAATGTAGGAGGTTTTGTACATCAGTATATTTTACTGTTTTGCAATGTAGCGAATTAGTGTTAATACTAGGAAAATATGGTTTATATTAAGTCTAATTTTCTAATGGTTTTATTGCATCAATTGAATAATTATATATTCAACAATTCATTATTTATTTCATTTGCTAATATTTAAATTGATAATTTATATTTATTCAGAACATTGTCCAATTAAACTTTTATTGTACTCAATAAACTCTGGATCATGCAAAATCGTATATATTTTTTATATTACTAACTTTTTATGTTTCATAAAAGCAGAAAAAGTTTAAGTTTGAAAACTATTTATAAAATTTATCAATTTAAGTAGCTGAAATAAACATAATTTCAGATATTTATATAAATGTCTACAACACTTCGTTAAAAATGTAAAAAGTAGATATAAGAATAAAGTAAAAAAAATAATATTTTAAAATATTACTTTTGGTAATTTAATTTTCGGTATTTCTCAGAATGTGGTACGTTTTCTTGTAAAGAAAATTAAAACTAGAGAATGAGGCATAAAGCCATATTTACGAACTTTTATTGTAAAATATTTTATTTGTTTTGTTAAATTAGACGAATCAAGTTTATTTAGTTACAAATATCGGAAAGTTCTTTTTGCGAGATTACAACACAGCACAATTGATGTAATGGGCTGCGGAACAGTTGTGCTGTCCTCAAAATGTGAAATAATTGCGACGAGCAAAATATTAATTTTTGTTAATATTATAGAAAATGATCATTTAGGAACAAACATTCAAATTGTGTTTTTGTCACACACGCGCCTATAGAATGTGAAGAGTTCGTGGGAAAAACCGCAAATAACTTTTTCTTACTACATTGACTGATCTAGATTCCAAGCTTTGCTAGATAAATTTAAAAGATAAAACGTGTTTTGGGCAATTAAAATAGTTAAGTTCTATTAAAAATTCGGAAGCAAGTTCAAAAGACGTAATAATCCTAATTTTAGAAAAAAAAACATGTTTTTTTAATGTTTGCTCCTAAATTATTTATTAGAAAACGGGCCCCCTTTAAACATTTTTGCCGCCTGGGCCTTTTGTCTTAAATCCGCCACTGGTCATCTATACTCCATTTAAACCAATCAATCAAACACAATGGCTGTTATAACACAACAAAGTACAATTAAAATTACACATTAATAAATACAATTAAAATTATAATTGTCTGCTTAATAATTTAGAACTTCATATTTTTAACTGTTTGCTTTATAACTCCTATATAAATTTACCAAAACTAATACTGAACATTATCAAACAATTTTTTTTTAAAAATTAGTATATAACAAATAAAAATTTAAAGTACTATTTCCAAATTTTTAATGTTATATTTATAAATACTATATTTAGAAGTTTCTTGTATAGAATACATAGTAAATTCTATATATTAATAGTATGAAATATCAGTTGCTATCACTTATAAATTCACTTAAAATTTGGCTTCATTGCCTACTATTCTCCTTGTATTTCAATTATTAATTTGATTGTCTAATTAATTAGAAAAACAAAATTAGATAGTGGCTGCCTATGAATTAAAAAAAAAAAAAAAGATACCGCTAAAAGTCTATAACGATTTTAACTAGTAGCTCAATTTAATAAATATTAATTTATAAATTAGAAAGTTTTTTTTCTTTTTAGAAACGAGAAAAAAATAATGGAACTTGATTTATAGATAATTACAAAAAAGTTCATTACTTTATAAATGAGCAAGAAGTAAGTTACAAATAAGAGTCCAAAAACAAAGTCGTTTAAAAAAGATTTACCTCTACGAGACAGCCTTGTGTCTGGATCGGTATCTACAAATAGTTTCATGTGGAACAGCTCTCTAATTTCTGGGAAGTAAAACACCAGAATGCCTTCAATCAAAACAACATCCGCTGGCTGCACTGTGATAAATTCATCTTTCTTCCTAAAAGATGACAGTCAAGGGATATTAATACAAAAATGTAATAATGGTAATTTAGAAATTTTTTCATAATATTAAGATTCAAAATTTATACGAAATAAACTGGTTTGACGAAGAGGATGTTTTAAGTTTAAAGTGAAGAAGAGCCATAAGTAACAATTAATAAACTTTAATATTCTTCAAAACCCTGAGTGACATGAGTTGACAGGACAAGAGATAGAAAGCATATCAAATAAAATGTATAAAAATGCCAGTAGTTAGTTTGAAGGTACATTCTAAAACTTTGATTTGAATACAAGACATTTTATATAGCTTTAACCTTTACCATAAATATAATCTATTGCAATCAAACTCATTTAAAATAATCTTTAGATTTACCAATAAATTAAACGACATATCTTGAACAATGTCGCATAATCAACAACATTCTAAAAGTTGGAATTCAGAAGCTTGGAAAAGAGTCAAACACAGAGCAAATAACTATTGATAAATTGAATCTTTATAATGAGTTATTTTTTATTATATTAAACTTTTTAAGGAAAAGTAATTAAAGCTCATAATAAGATATCCTCAAAGGGAATAACATGATTTGTACATACATATCTTAAAAGTAAAATGTTCAATAAACAGAAACAATAATTTTTATGATTTTTCAAAATTTTATATTTGGTTTTGTCTTACTATTTTTTATTTTATATCAAGGTTAGACATATTAAGAAACTTAGGCACTCACTTGATATGCAAGCTGTTGGGTATTGACAACTCAGAACATACAAAATTTATGCCTTGCATTTATAAATATAGTGGATAATGGTGGGTGGTGACTATGACAAGTGGGGTGGTACGAATCAAAATTGAGTCTGCAAAGACCTTTAAAACTTTTAGAAGCTGCTAATTTTTAATAGTAGTGCGTATGGCTCTTAGCAAGAACATAAAAATTCTTTATTTTAGTCCTTCATAACACACAAAATCTTTTAATTTGATAAATTTTGAGAAGGAACAAGAAAAGGGCTTTCCAATTTATTGTTTTTTGTGCAGCAGCTTTAACTTGTTATCGATTTTATAGAAATATATATTTATCTATATGCTTTTTTTCTACTTATTAAAAGGTTAAAGCATTGAAAAAAAATATATAAAAATGTATTTAATTATCCGAGTTATTTGTTTACTCAAATTGAAAATTGTACAATGCACATATGGGCGATTCTACAAATACGGGAATATTTACAGTACATAAATTTCCAAAAATTAAATTAATTTTAAAAATCTGAAAAAAATTACTAAAGTAGTTCAATGGGTACATAATTAGAATAAAACATCAGCAGAGCTTAATTGTTATATTTTTGTTTTGCCACCTATTGGGTATAAGGAAATGGGCATGTGGATGACTAAGAAAATGGGCATGTGGATGACAAAACCAGAATTTGCATGTTCTCAGTAAGCCATATATGAAGCTTTGTAGGCTTAACTTCTGTTAAGTACTTACAAGGTTTATCACCATGCATAACCAGAATTTATTTATATTTATATTTTACCTGCTTATTACAAGTCATGTTAATGACAAGGATTAAAAACACTTAGCTTGAAAATGAAATAAGACTTAGAGCAAATCCCAAAAATCTTTGAAGAACAGCAAAATGCAACTTTTAGTCATAAGCCACAAACTGCCATGTTTATTTTCAGGCACTTTTGCCACTTAAAAAGTTTCAATTTCCTTGAGAAAAAAATTCCATTTGTTTCAGCCATGTGGATGACTGATATTCCTTAGGACAAACTTTTAATTAATTTTTTTATGTAATAATTTTATTTATTTTGACTATTTTTAGCTTAATATTATTCATACATATATATTCATTAAGAAAAAGAAAAATGAAGAGGAAAACACTTTTGGTTTTTTAAATAAATTACCTGGAAAACACAAATTATAGGTATGGGACAGGGCACGTGGATGACATTTAATTAAAATAAGTTTTTTTAATGGAATAAAAAATCAAGTTTTTTCATAGATGAAAGTCAGAATAATAGTGATAAGGGAGTGTAAATATATACATTAAAAAGTTTTTTTTAATTTCCAAAACAAAAAAATATATCAGTACGGAACACACATTTTCCCGTATTTGTAGAATCGCCCATATAATAGGCAAGCAGAAACTAAATTTTTAATATTAACAACTTCAAAGTAACACAAACTTACCTACAGTTGGATTTAAAATCATAAACAGGCAATTGAACAACATTTCCGGAAAGTATTTCTGTTAGAACATTGTGCATCAAATCATTGTCAAACGCATCTAGAAGAAATACAAGGCAACATTAAAATAAAACTAGTATACTCTGTTGATACCTAGATATTATGATTTAATATTTTTATTCCGGATGGAAGATAACCTATGACATTAAACTTTCTGATGAATTTAATAATTAGCGGTTATGCAGTGTTATCATAGTTGGTTGAATTTGCACTAAAGCTGAAAAATTTGCTATTAGCAAAACTATAATTTTGCAAGTATAGGTACTTTATATAAATATAATTTCAAGAGTATACTTTAAATGCTAAAATATTTATAAGAGATATTTTTCTTAAGCATTTCTTACTTTGTCACTATTATACAGTAAAATTACTGTTTTATTCATATTTTTAATGCAATTTATTTCTATACAGTCAATCTTAAAGCACACTCTGATACAAATATTTTCGTTGCGCTCAATGTTGAAATCTCCCATCTAAAGTATAAAAATAAAAAGTTTCGTTTATATTTGGGTTGCATTATTTAAACAATTAATCAAAACATTGTGGATGACCAATTTTGGTCATTAACAAAAATTCAGACAGCAAAAGGGAGGTAAACGCTGTTTCCAATTTCTAAATCTTGCATGCTGAATTTATTATCTAAACAGCTGAAATATTTGTTAGTCTTAAAGTAATCGGAAATATAAATTAACATATAGACACTGTTGTAGTAGAGTTTGGAAATAAAACAATTATTAATGCATTTGGAGAATCCATTTTGAATTACTTTACTCAACAGAAACAATAAGTATAGTAAATCGTAAAAGTCAAGAATAAGAGGGACACTACCAAATCAATTTTCATAACAACTTTGGAAAGATCTAGGGTTATATTTATGAATGCGTGTAAAGCATGTTTCACAAGTATTACACAGGGTTGCCAATTTGAACTTAAATTAAATTTGGTGATACTAATTGTTATTCTTTTAAACAATATTTGGTAAATTCCTAGTGTACGGTGCCCCGTTGTCACCAAGTCCAAAAATTGGCGCCAAGGCAAAAATGAAGTTTTTTTTATCGCCAAATCAAAATGGCGGTTTTGTTATGGTTTGGTTAATAACGTCGCACTAGAGCTGCACAGTGGGCTATTGGCGACGGTTCAAGGCCTATCTCGAAGGAAAGATCCGGGAACGATATGCCTTGTATTTTTGAACCATGGTCAGATGACGCAAAATGGCGGACATTGCGTTGGTCCGGGCAGTTGATCATGGTACTTACAGGCGATCCTTCGGGTATAGTGGCTTCGGGCAGTAAATTGGGGCATTTTGACGGCACTCTTAAGTGCACACGTGTAACGAGCGCTTAAAGTCACAGATATGGCAGAATGGGCAGAACTACGTAAAACCAAGGCTAAATTAGACGCGCACACGTTGATGCACAATGTGCACGCGTAACGTCAACGCGGGCGCATCTAGTTTAGCGTCATCTACATCTCGCGGGATCAAGTACGATTGCCAAAATATAAACTTTATCGCCCAATCATTTGGCGAGGGCACCGGACACTAGGAATTAACCCAATATTTTACACAAACCAAAATATAATTTGAATTGCTTTTTTTTAAAGAAAAATAGCAGAGGAAAACATGTTTAATAATACGCAAAATCACACAAGTCTATAAAGCGCAATTATCCACTGCACAAGTTCGCACTGGGTCATTAAATGGAAATCATTCTTGGCGACTGTGTTTTGCATTCTTTGACTGTGCTCGTCAACTAAACTTAAGTTTAAATGAAAATTGAAAAAGAAACAATGTAAATATACAACAAAACACACAAACATGGATCGCACATACCTGGATGATCAAAATTGTACTTCCCTTTGGCAGCTTTTGTTTTTTGTTCATTCGTAAGTTCTTTGTAAAAACTATCTTGGCTGATGCAAATTACTTGACGCTGTTGGTGATCTACAGAGTATTGCCCAACCTTATCCATGATTTTTTGGCATACTGTGGACTGAAAGAAAAAAAAAGACGGAATTTAAAATATATTGAAAATAGAATTTTAACAAGATTTTTGGCGAAATTTTAAAATATATTGAAAATAGAATTTTAACAAGATTTTTGGCGAAATTTTAAAATATATATATATTTTTATACGAGTATGGTATGGTTTAAAGAATCAATGTGCGACCTTTCCAGATGCGGTTCCACCAGCAACACCGATCAAAAAAGGACTTTTGGCATCAAATCCGTTGTACACTTTCACCCCATTGGAGTTCACGTGAAAGGCCATTCTAATAGTAATATTAAATTTATTTACAGATCTCTCAAAGCATTAAAAAGTTATTCACTTTATCCCCATCACTCCCACGTAAACTTGGCTGCAAAAAACACTATGAAAGATTCGGGAACCAAACAAGGTCAAAGTTGTAGTTATTGTATAAGTTGCAGCTATAAATCACATACCACCCATCGAACAAAAGTTACACACCATCTGGTTTTGAGCTTAAAATTTTGATAAAAATAAATAAAAGCTATTAGTTGATTGGTGAAAAGAGATCATGTGGTTAACATCAACCAATAGTAAATACTCATGACGTCATATACACCTAAAAAAGACGTCAATATAATCTCTGAATCAAACACACAGTTATCGCGAATATCCATTTAGAAGATATTTGCCACTTCTGGAAAAAGGTTTTGGTAGGCATTTGCTTCGAGTTAGTTTAGACCGAATGATAAAACTACTAATCTAGTTAGAAAATGTGTTGAAGTTGGAAGTTGCACGTTTAACAAACAATAAGCGCAAATAAATGTGAGGCAGTGCTGGAGGACGGGGGGACAAAAGGGGCATGAATAAAATCTGTGCTCCTACTAAATTCCGCGTCAAATTTTTGTCTTAAAGAAAAGGGTGTAAATTTTTTTATTGAAATCCATTGAAAATATACTCTGAAAGTTGGCGATCAAAAATGGCTTTGGCGAATTACATAGGTTTTCCCAAAAGTTTCTAATTGAAAACCTCCAAGTTAGATAAATTTAAAAGAACATTTCCTTGGTTATGTTCCTGAATTATCCAGTAAATGATATTTTCATTAGACCATTTTATTTTATTTTGACAATATTAAAGTATTGGCACAAATCCTCTGAAAATTCAACATCTTTAAAAAAAAAAATCACATTAAGAGATTTATGTTATGGGAAAAGATAACGTTCTGAGATGTGTATGAAAACGGGAAATATATATATACTTATAATAATTTTCCATTTGTTAAACAACCTCTATTTTAACATTCTATTGTCTGAATTGGTTTTTACACGTTTTAATTAGAATGAAGAAGACTCGAAATTAAAAAGTTTAAGGAACAACATTTCAGGAACTTTGATTCTTTATTTATATCGAAATATATCTCTTGAAAATGGTTCATTTTATATGGTAAGCTATTTTGAATTGATTATGTACAAGAGAATTGTTACTTTTCCTTCGACCAAAAAATACAAGGGGTGGGTGGGGGGGGGGGGGGGCAATTGATCACTGTAAAAGGAAAACAAAGTCTGGAGCAGGTTTAGGCTGATTTTTTTAAAATGCTGCAATACCAGCAAGTTGGAAAAAAATTGTCTCGGATTTCAATTCTCAAGATTTTCAATTGTTTTAAGGATAAAATCACTGAATAGAAACAACTCAAATTTGCTGAAATATATATATATATATTTAAATTAATGTTGTCATGGAAACAACGTGCGTTTTGATATTAATATACAATTAATATTAAACTTGTATGTTTTAAAATATTTATTTAAAAGTGAAGTTTTGCGTCATTAATAAATTAAAATCATAATGGTATTTAAAGTTTATATGCAACTTTTTATTAACTTTTCTCTGTTGTCTTAGTGACCAGAAATTATATTAAATGGAAACTTTAACAGCGTAAATATTTTAATTATATCCACGCTATTTTTAAATTGAAAACCCCCAAGCGATAATTAAATATAATAAGCTACATTGAAATTATTTTTAATAGTTTAAATACTCGTTACTCAATGTGGTTATTAAAAAATATTATAATTCTTTTTTTTTAGCTATCTCAGCGATGAATGAAATATATGTAGAGTGCAAAACTAACCTAATATAATACCTCAAATTATATTTTCTGTAGCCCAGTTTTTTTTATTTTGACATTATTAAAGTATTGGCACAAATCTATAGAAAATTTAACGTCTTTTACATTAAAAGATTTATGTGTTTCAATGGAAAAAGCTAACATTCGGAATCAGGGACGTCGCACCGAATATTTCTGATATACTTTTTCTTCCATTTTTTTTTGTTGAGTAACAACTGGCGTCTCCATGTCCAGACATTCTCCAGCATTTTGCTTTGTTTCAAACCCAGAAAAACGGGGCTCGTCGCCTTTTTGTAATGCTAACGGGGCTCACAGGCATGTAGGTAAGGGGAGGGGTTAGGGGGTTCAAACCCCTCCCATTGTAAGTAAAAAAAAAAATTAAAAACCGAATTACTGTAAAAATCATAAAAATAGAGATTTTAGTGGGGGGGGGGGGGGGGGGGGGAGTAAAATAAGACTTAAAAATGACAAGGCTAAGATGCTCCAAGACCACATAATTTCGTTAATCTTAAAGTACTTCAATATAAGTTGTCAGTTTATTCTAAAACAAAACCATCTCCCATGTTTTCTATAACGGTTTTTAATTTATTGTTTTTGTTGGCCCGTGAAAATACCTGCTCTTTGAGTTTTATCTAAATTTCGCGAAAAACAATCGAGCGTTTTTACTTTTTGTACGAATCAACACAGGACGCAGACCAGTCGGCTCGTATCGCCTTTTTTATTTAATTCTAAAAATAGATCAGACACTCTTTCTTTCATCAAATATGTATATGAAACTTTTTACATTAAAATGTAGTATTGCGTAATCTATAGGCGCCGAACGTCTGAGCATTTTCCTTCGGTCCTGGCATTTTCAGCGTTATTTCGTAAATAAATCTTGTTTTATTACTCTTTGCGGTTCTGTTCCGTTCGACACCCCCTGGGGAAGTTTGGAATTGCGAGTTTTAAAAATCTCTGATTTGGGAACATTTAAGCCCAAAGAAATAGCAAATGAAAGCAAGGGAAGATTAAATTGCCCAACTTGTAAGATTAAACTTAAATTAGACCTCCGAACGGACACTGCATTGTACGTCGCTGCATATTGGAATATTGGCGACGGTTTGGGGCCCATCTCGAAAGAAATACCTGGGAACAATGCCTCGTATGTTTGAACCATGATCAGATAACGAGGACAAAACCTGGCGCCGTTAAGTTGATAAATTTTTTATTTCTTTTATATCTTTGAATTAAAATGACCTTTACAATTTAAATTTAATTCATGGAAGTTAATATTTATTGGTAATAAGTAAATAATTTTCTCTGTATTAAATTATGTATATTTAATGTTTAATTTAAAATTAGCAGTGGAGATTGGATTGCACAATTCCATGCAGTTTCGAGTGTTTTTACCTCCACTATACTTTAGATCATGTAGCCTTTATAATTTATATTATTCTTTACTAGTTTTGGTCAACTAAAACGCTTATTAGATTTTTAAACTATCATAACTATAAATTATCTAACTAATCGTTACCACACATATTATAAGGATTCTCAAACTTTAAATTTGTTCTCTAAATTTATTTCATAATTAAGGAGCGAGTTACTAATTTTAAAAGTACAGTTATTGACAACTGTTAAAAGTAGTTAATGACAGTGATAACTGTTGCTGCCTCGATATTCAAATGCCAACGTATTCCTTTTTACTAATGAAAATTTATAAATTTTTTTGAGAAAAAAAAATAGTGTGGGGGGAGGGGGTTTAAGTATTCCCCCTCTAAGGGGGACCCCCCCGAAAAAAAAACGGATTTCCTTAGGTACCTTACCCCCCCCCCCCCTCGGGAAGGGGCGGAGATTAAGTAAATAAATCCGTTGCTCAGTCAGTGAACCCCCCTCCCCATGAAAAAGCTATACCTACGTGCCTGGGGGCTCGGGCGTTGTAGCATGCCCCCCCCCCCCCCCGTTGTGGTGAGCCGAATAACTGGAAAAGCTCAACTGTAGAACTGCTTCAACGCAATTGTTTCTACTCATTGAAAAGCGAAACATGTGTAAACAAACAACAGCATAAACGCGCCAAGCATAAATAAGCCTAAATCGCCAACTTTTATTTATATAAAGTAAGATTATTGAGAATTGGATGTTGCCCAATCTTTTTTAATATTTTGAAATTAAATTAAAGCCAATTGTTTTATTGCATCGCCAAACAAATCGAATATTTCTTATCCTAATCCCCTCCCACTACTTTAGGTTGAAACTCAAAGTATTTCTCTCAGGGTCCCAAGTCACACCACAAATGTAGAATTGCCAAAGCTGCAGAACAATTTCTGGGAACTAGGAGGCTCCGCCCCCTGCTCCGCTAACGCTCCGCCAACCCCCGGAGGATTGCTACGCAATCCTCATAGGTTTGCTTCGCAAACCACTTCTCGCTTCGCTTGCTAAAAGGTAGGACACAATAACAATGTGTCCTAGTAACAATACATTTTTAATTATATTACTAAAAACTTTAGAAGTTGAAATTGTAAATTTAAATTAATATTCATCTTGGCATCACTACATTTTTACGCCATGTAAGTCAATATAAAATCAATTAAACTAATTTCTTTTTAATTACAAATGAAAACAATGGTACCACTGGCAAGCCTACCATTATTTATTTATTTTCCACGTTATTTCCACACCTTTCCCGCGTTTCAGTTAAATTTCTAACATTATTGGTAGTTTGTTTTGGCCATAAATGACGTTAAGCTTACCATAAATCTTGCCTACCAGAGGTGTGTAATTTACTGAGTTTTTACGTCATAAAAATGAAGCTCATAAAAATCTAGTTTTGAAAATTGCCAACAGATGGCGCCACCCTTATTTTTCCTTCATTGAAAGTTGGGCAAAGCGTTTTTCAAAACTTCAATTTTTTAATTAATAAGGCTTATATTCTTCCTAATTTAAGCTGACATCATCAAAATAATTATTTAACAATGAATTGAAGGGGTTAATCGTCAAAATGGCTTACATAATGGCAAAATAAAAATGCGGGCGCAACAGAATTTCTTAAACAAACAAAATGTTGCCACTCAGCATACAGAAAAACAGCGTTTTACAATCACCGCGTAAGAGAAATATATATAAAGAAGATTGAAAGTTGGGCAAAGCGTTTTTCAAAACTTCTATTTTTTAATTTATAAGGCTTATATTCTTCCTAATTTAAGCTGACATCATCAAAATAATTATTTAACAATGAATTGAAGGGGTTAATCGTCAAAATGGCTTACATAATGGCAAAATAAAAATGCGGGCGCAACAGAATTTCTTAAACAAACAAAATGTTGCCACTCAGCATACAGAAAAACAGCGTTTTACAATCACCGCGTAAGAGAAATATATATAAAGAAGATTGAAAGTTGGGCAAAGCGTTTTTCAAAACTTCTATTTTTTAATTTATAAGGCTTATATTCTTCCTAATTTAAGCTGACATCATCAAAATAATTATTTAACAATGAATTGAAGGGGTTAATCGTCAAAATGGCTTACATAATGGCAAAATAAAAATGCGGGCGCAACAGAATTTCTTAAACAAACAAACTGTTGCCACTCAGCATACAGAAAAACAGCGTTTTTCAATCACCGCGTAAGAGAAATATATATAAAGATTGGAAGGGTGAGATAGGAAAGTTTTCCACATTTCTTAACTGACCGCAAATGGAAAGGATTCTCATCTCTTTGACAAACGTCAATAGGAATGTCAACTGGGCCCTTTGCAACCAGACGCATCCTTTACAAAAATTACGTGGTACGTTTAGAAGGGGGAATAGGTTAAAAATTAGCCGGATCAACGCATCCTACTCTCTACAAGATTGGTATGTTATTAATCGCCATAGGCTGAATCCACGTAGGTAAGGGGAGGAATAGTACACTGTAGTTACGGGCGACACTTTTCCCACAATATAGTTTTGTTTATCCTAGATGTGGAAAAATCTAAAAAACTTTGGTGAATAATAATAGCAAAGTCCTTTACTAAATTAAAAAAAAAAAAAGGAAAAATATATATATATAAAAAAAAAGATAGCCGACTTAAAAATAATTTTTAATTTTATGAACTTGTTTAAAAAGTTGAATTATTTAATATCAATTTTAAACTTATTACAACTTTTTGAAGTTGGCGCCAGTTTACCAAAAACATAAACAAATTTGGCACCGATTTTTTTAAAAAAAGTTGTAATAAGTATAAAATTGATATTTAAATAATTCAACTTTTTCGTAAAATTAATAATTTTTTACTTTTTAGCGCATTTTTCTTATAAAGTCGGTTATCCAATTTTTTTTTAAAATAAAAGGTTATTTTATTACTTTAATAGTCTCCAATAAAATTGTAAAAACATTATTAAATATTTTTTTACCGCGTATTTTAAGTTGGTATCCTTTAATAACAGAAAAGCGATTATAAATAAATATGCAATATTTATTATTTTTATTCCAACAGTAGGAACAAATAAAAGAATTAACTTCATCAATATTTATAGATGCCCTTTAAAATTTAAACTGAATTGTTTCATGGAACAATTGTAATCAAGGGAAGTAATAACCCTTCAAACCTGCACTAGTATCTCTTAGTAAACTGGAAGAAAATGTAGAATCAGATAAATAATTTTGTCATCAAGGAAATTGAGTATTTTCGATTTATGTCAAAGTATATTATAGGGTTCTTTTTTCAATCAAATATACAGGTTGGACGAAAAAACAACAAGGTTAAGTATCTTGTTTTTCCCAATCTTAAACAAGAGCAAACGTTTCTAAACCAAATAGAATATGTCCCGAGTCTATGATGTGGCCATTGCTCACCTGCAGTTGAAATTTTTATTTCTGACATTTAATTACCACCTGGACAGAAAGAACAAAGGTCGTAAATGTAATATAGCTTACGAACCACACAAGTATTTTTTCCCCCTCCGATGGCATTCATTTCCAGTGGAAAGTTTTTTTTTTTGTAATTAACGTCGCACTAGAGCTGCACATTGGGCTATTGGCGACGGTTCGGGGCCCGGGAACGATGCCTCGTATTTTTGAGCCATGGTCAGATGACGAGGACAACACCTGAGCTGGCACCCAACGCCTTCAGTAGACGTCGGGACTTTGGACCCCGATCAGATTTATCGTGCACCAGTCCCGTATACACGCCGTTGATTTTTTGGATGACATTCTAGTATTTTGGTAGCGAAGTTGGCAACCCTCTGATCGCAATATCACGGGATCACAGCACTTGGATTCCCAGCTGACGCCTTAATCCACTCGGCCACGGAGGCCTCCCCAGTGGAAAGGGAAATGTAATCTTCAGCTGAAATTTAATAAAATGAAATTCGCAGAAAAATCACGTCCGTGGTGATATAATTTCTACACTGCACCTTTATATTTGGTTAATTTCTTATTTGTATATGGTGAATTCCGGGAAAATGTTGCCATGGCACTTAAAATTTTAAACTTTATGTTGAGTCATTTGTCATATACCATTTTTTTCAGAAAGATATGAACTTTTTGAATCTTAACATATTTTTTTTAAATTAACACGACTTTTATAAAATCAAGGTCAAAGTCACTTCTTTACTATATGTTTTTGCAGTGCGGAATATCAACATTTTGTTTCATACTATAAATTGACTAAAATCCCTTACCAAAATAAAATAAATAGGTTAACTTTTATACTTTATTCATGTAGTTAATATTTCTATTAATTTTTTTTGCAAAAAAATATTTTTTAACCTTGAAATCAATAACTTATTAAGTCAAACCATAAATGTCCTTCCGTTACCAAAATACTATATTATAAATATATACTAAAAAAATTTCAACCACCTCACTAAGAAACCATTGGGTCTACAACTTAATGAATTTTTGTACAAAGCAGATTTATGACACTTATTAATTAGAAACAGCAACAATTTTATTTTTAATTTAGATGTTTTTTTATGGTAACGGAAGGACAAAAAACATGGTAACGGAAGGTCATCAATGTGGTAACGGAAGGACATATTTGTATTAGCTGATTTTGACTGAACTTTCCACAATTAAACAAACTAATTTTCAGTTATTATTGAAATTCAAACAGATATAAATATTATATATACTTATTAACTGTATTTTCTATCTTAATACCCTCCCCCGCTAATTTAATAAGTATGTCACAAATACATTGAGTTTCAATTAAAACTGGTACTACTTTTCTATTTATTCACTATATGGGTTCTTTCTACAATAAAGCCATAAAATGGGAAAAAGAAGAAAGTTTAAAAGCAATTTCTTACGATGACGTTAAGTGACGCATACAGAATTTCAGCAAGAAAATATTGATATTAATGTTTCACTATAAAAAGTTCGCAAGCTTAGATCCCAGTTTGTTTTGTTACAAATATACCTTCTACTTAAAGTTTGTCTAAATTGTTTTGTTACCAAATATATAAATACTAATGAACAAAATTTAGCACATTTAAAATGACAGTAATGGAATGGAGACAGAAAGCCATAAAAAAAAAAGATAAGAGTTCATTTAAAAAGTGCCTTTATGCTCTTGAAAACAAATCTGCACATTTTTAAAGTATATTTTTATTAAAAGACATGGGAATCTTGTCTTTTAATAAAAGATTCAAAGAGGTAAAAATTGTAGTTGTACAAGTTGATTTAACATTCAAAAACCAACTTAACATTAATGTTTGATCAGTATAACATCATGGCTACATTGAAGCATTTTTGCCATTAATCAAGGTAAAGGTAATGTAAATCTCCCAAGTGGTTAATGGGAAATTTACCACTATTGCCCCATCAGATAAAATAATTGATTTCTCCATCAGATAAAGTAATTCTCTCAAGAAAGATGGAACAAAATCCTCCTCTTCCTGACACACGCAATACTTATTATTTAAAACCAATTTCAAAATATATTATTGAGTATTGTGAGTACTCTAGTTCTAGAGAAAGAAAACATACAATCAAATATAAAAGATGCAGACAAGGCATATGATTCAAGCAATGCATTGGCTGTTAGTGACTTTTAGTTAGTCGAATGGCAAGGACTAAAAAGTATTATGTTAGGCAAGTGCTTCATTCAATGATGTCGTTGTAGAAGTATTATGTTTAAGAAAATAAAATAATGAATGACTAAATTTATATTTCCTGAGAAAGAAGGTAACTGCTGGAATTGACACAAATAAAATAACCAAAAATTGGATAAGTCAAAATTTTTAACAAATGGCTCTGGAAAAAGAATTAGATTTAAAAACAGCTGAATAAGCAGAATTTAACACCTATTATTCTTTTTCAAAATATTAATGAGTAAATTGTTGTAAAACAATCCAATTTTACACACTTGGAATTTTTGTCCTTCCGTTACCTTAAAAAAAACATCATATTTTTGGGCATAATATAATAATTTCTAAAAACTGCACTGCAATTTATAATAATTGAACTCTCCTTTAAGTGTTCTAATTTTTCTTTTTTACGGTTTAGCTGAACTTTTAATAAAAAGGTGTAAGTGTGGTATACCACTTCCAAAAAACGTTCTTCCGTTACCATTACTAAAATTTAAATTTTAAAAAAAGTTATAAAGTGCTAAATTCTAGATTTTGCATTTTTAATAAAATGGAGTAAAGTGTATAAAAGTCTACCTATCAGTTATTTGAAATAAAATATATTTTTAAAACTATAACCATAAGTTGTTGTACAAACTGGCCTTCCGTTACCGCCGGAATTCACCATATTCCAATTTAATAAAAAAGCAATACAACTACCTATATATTGAATTATTTTATTCATAGCCATCATGACAATACTTGGACAAAAGAAATAGGTTAACCTAGGATTTTGGAGGAAAAGAAGCATATGAGTAATAATATATACTGAATTTCATTGGAGATCTTTTTAAAATTTACATATTTCATGCACTAAGTGAAAACTAGAATTTTGGGAATATTTTTAAATCAATCTTCAAATATAAATTACAAAAAGCTTAAAATATTTCCTGCTTCAGTAAACAAAAATTAAAATAGTGTGCTAACCATTTTGAATATCCCCTTTTCATGAAAACTACCACTTACACAAGAAATTTCAATAGCATTTTGATTATTGCCCATTTCCAACAACCATTCAGCATTTATACTATTTACTACCTACATTAGTTACAAGTACAGAATCCATTTATTCATTCGTGCATTACAGTATTTGCCAAACCTTTAGCCGATATATCCGATGGATAATCAAAATCTTACTGTACTTTATCAAATGGCACATACTGAAGGAAAAATACAAATCTCAAATTTATTTCAATAAAATAATTTATGTGAGAAAAGAATGTCATAAGCAGTTACAACATACAACTAGAAAACACCTGTTTAAGGGATTTTGTTAAAATGTCCTTTAAAAAAAAAATATAGCAAAAGTGGCAATTTTCCTACAGCAAGATATTACTGTTACTAATCTAAAATTAATGTAAATTTGAAGAAATAACTATATCATTAGGTATAGATGATTAGTGTCTAAAATCAATGGCATAGCCAAGATTTAATTTTGAAGCACAAGTTTCTGTCAAAGAAAAAAATAAAAGTATTATATCAGCAACCTGTCTATTAAATATTAATACACTTTACGAAGTTTTCAATGTAATATTAAGTAATTAAAGAAATTAATAAATTAACTGATATTTAAAAACTATAGATTTAATGTTACAGAACAAAGTTACCTTGATTTCGCAAACATAAGAATGAAATTAGAATAGCAAAACTCAAATCTTATTAATTTGAGTATTGGAGTTTTCATACATATTTCTGCTTCACAGCAGGAGCAGATAGATAAAAATATGACTATGAAATAATTTAGGGACTAGACATTAAACAATTGGATCTGCATTCGACAATAGTTAGAAAATTTCAGACAAAATCAACCCTGCTGGGTCTTAAGCTTGTTGCTGGTGGTCGAAATTTTATTACCTAGTAATTAAAACAAAATCAATATCTTAGTATAAATAGAAGATTATATAATGCTTTTGAATCATCAGTATAAATTTCGGAGAGAGTCCTCGGTATTGCTCACCCTGGCTATGTTACTGTCCAAAATCCTACAAGCTCAAATGTGTCCAGTTCTAGTTGTCTATTGCAGTTGGAAAAAATGTAAGGAATGGAAAATCAAATTATATTTTATACACTTTTTCGAAACCAATACAATCTTTACACAAAAGCATGAGAATACAATATAAATTAAATATATTCTAGTTACATATTTTATTATACACAGTAGAGTCCCATTAAAGTAGCAATCTCCCACCTTTGATGTCACCATTGTGTAGTCAAATAAGAAACATGAGAATGTTTGGTGGGTATACAAGGTGCGTTGAAGACATTCCGGAAAGATACAATTGTTGCAGCCACGAATAACAGTAGCACATACTCAAAGTTGCATAAAAATTAATTATTATTCAGATGATTATAAGTTTTCAGCACAAGGGTAGCAGTATTTTAGAATCAGTGTAATTTCTCAACTTATCGTACGCTATCGTGACTACAACGAATATAGAAACAGCACTGTAGCAAAGTGCACTAAACTGGTGTTGAACATGGAATAGTTTGTTCTATAGTCAGATAAATACATTACCTATTGACCCCAAACGATTGTCATGGTTATGTAAATCTTATCTGTTATTTAAAGTAAAAATTATATATACCCACTTTAGAGAGTCAGTTTTGGGGCGAAAATTTAAGCCAGTGAAGCGTATAACACATGCAGTTCTTTTAAATGCATATCGCATGTCAAGTTTGCATTTACCCAATGGTTCAGCACTAATTGTAGTGCTATGTACTGAGATAGGTATGAAATAGAAGATACCTTTCGTTCCGTAGTCAGATATTCTACTTCTGTACTAAAATTATTGCTTAGGCGTGGATATATGGACTATTTCAAGTGACTGTCATGGTAACATAATGATAGTGATGTGGAAGCTGTAAAGAATGACATGGCACAGATGCAAGAGGTGAATAATAGGATCGATTGTTTGCAATAGAGTACAAAAATCTACTACCCAAGTGATCTTTGGGCTATGGAAGTGCATCTGAAACAACACTTCAACTACATTTATTTGCTGGGCAGAAAACAAGTGGTGATAACATCAATGTTATAGTGGGTTCATTTTCCAAAAAGGTTGCCTTCTCTGAGGATCAAACAATAGGAAAATGAATGTCTATATTCTCCAAGTAAGATCTGGCAACCTATGGGACCCTTTATCCTGTAGAGTGAATTATAGAAGGAATTCCTTCTTGTAGATTGTTTTCTATAGCACAAATAACACCCTCCAACATAGTCAGAGGTGGCGCCACTAGGGGGGCTGGGGGGGGCTGTAGCCCCCCCGTCGGGCAAGCCAAGCCCCCCCATCGGGCAAAATTCTGAAGTTTGTCGGGGAAAAGCGTTATTTTAATTATTAAAACCAAATTTTAATGAAAAGTTGAGTCGAATTTGCTTTTTTAATTAAATGAATCTAGGTCATAAACCCGACAGAGCTAATTCCGACAAGCAGGTCACAATCCCGACAAAACTATAATTCCGACAGACCGAAATCCCGACAGCCTGTGGTGGCCGAATGGTTCGGAGTTCGGACAAGCACTCGATAAGCACAATTTTCTATCTCTAGCTTGTGTGTAGCGATTCAGTAATGGGATAGTTGTCAAATCCGTTCCTTTCGACACCAAAAAAATATCCACCGCGTATAAGGGACTAGTGCACTCGGGTTAATCTGATTGTGGTCCGATGTCTTGACGTTTATTGAGGTAGGTTGCACCGGATGAGTTGATCTCGTCATCTAACCGACCGTGGTTCAAAAATACGATCAGACAGTGTTCTCGGGTCTTTTCTTCCATATAAACCCTGATCCTTCGCCAATAACCCCCCACTGTGCAGCTCTAGTTCAATGTTAATTCAACCAACCTATTCTAACAAACTAATTTCTCGGCAATATTGTTATCCTATATAAACAAATTCTATAAACCAATATTTATTATTTTAGATAAAATTATCAGTATTTTTATTATTTCACAGCTTTTTATACAAGGTTATGTAAGGTTAAGTAGGGTTTCACGTATACTAGACTTATTGTTATCATAATTTCAATTACATTATTTGCTACATATTTTACAATAAAAAGCAACCCCAAAATTTCAAACTGAAACCCATGTTTCAAAATATCACCATTAAAAAATTTAATATTATTCCAAATAATAATCTAAAGAAATATATGATCATATAATTAAAACATCATACCATCATGCACACGATATTTTATCCCGCATATCATTGATTTTGTGCCAAAAAACAATCGCGATTTATTAAAACCATGCGGCGAAAGTATTTTTAAAAACTTTTATTAAGTCGGCCATCAATAATAATTTCAATGAAACTATTGCTAATACTCAGTGGCGGATTTAAAGAACGGTAAATATACAATTAGACAATGCCATTTGGGCCCCTGCAAGTATCAGTCAGAAAAAAAAATAAGGACTTGAGGAAAAATATACTTTAAAAGTTTTAGGAAGTAAAGTGGTTAAAATGAATTTGTCAATTTATATCATTAATGAATTTATTTTATAAAAGGAAAACTTCAAAAAGTTAGCATGCGTGTCGAAAATGTGCATTAACGAAAATATTTTGTGATCGTTCAAAAATTGAAGAACACGATTAAAAATTTAATTTAAAGTAAAAAATTTCATGTTAAAATGTAAAAAATTAAAGTTCTTTTTTTAAAAATGTTCTTTTAAGACACAACATAAATCTTAACAGTGCTTATTTCACATGCCATATTTTTTTTCTACTGTTGCATTTATTTTAAGCGTATGAGCAGGATATGATTTAGAAAGTTCAGTACTATAGGCATAAGCCCTACATCACTAAAGAGGACCCTCTCGTAAAAATAGTCTCGAAAAATAAAAAATATCGCAAAATAAGTTTATTATTCATTTAAAATACGACTTAATTCTCACTTTTTTGGATAAATTGCTGAACATTGCATTAATAATAATAACAATTTTGTCATGTATTCGCCGGGCCCCCAAATCAGTCCCTGCGTATGAGACACGAGTCATTTTGTTTTGAGCAAAGAGCAGAGCCACAGCTCAGACGTGGAACCACAAACGAAGGCCTATTCAGACGGCAGTAGCCATACGCTCATTGCCGCAAGCCTGATTGTTTGTTCCCTATAATCTCCCAGCTATCCAAAGCCGGTATATGCAAAGAGTTGGTCTATGGTCCTGGGGACAAAGCATCCCTCGTTGTAAAAGTTTAACCTTGAGGAGGTCAGCTACAAGATTTGGTAGACAAAAGACAAAATCGCCTTTGGGGGTGTTGGAGTGTTTTTCGAAGAGGGGGGAGGTATATATGTATAGCGCCGCTATCTCCCCTAAAAAAAAAGAGATGGCAGTGAATGGTCAGCTACAGGGCCGTCTCGACTCTCGAGAGTAAAAAGTGTCGTGCGTGAAGGATATCGAGACGGGCCCTACTTGTAGAAGTAAGATTATGGTCCAGTTCTATTTTGTCGTTGGTGAAAGGCAAACCGTTTTTTTAAAGAGGAAAATTGTAGAGTGTCAACATTGCATTAATATTTCAACTGTACTAATTCGGAAAGGTGAGATGTCTTAATAATTCAAGTGAAAAAATTTCTTATAAAAATTTTATTTGTGCCTGTGGCTACTTAATATTGCATTTATTTCGTTCAAAAAGAAGTCCTACCGTTTATTTATTTTTATGTTTTCCGTATTTAGAAGAACCAAGCTAGTTTTGTCATTACTATTTAAGTAAAGAAGATTTATTTAACCAATAAATTGTTTCGTCGTATGAGCTAGGTTTAGAAATGACGTTTATTTCAATTTTTGTTGCCACAAATTTTGTGCAATTTCATACTATTTGGAATTTAAAAATAAAATATAATTATGGGAAACCTTTTTTTATCATTAATTTTTTTTCCGTATATTGTTATATATAAAAAAATCAATTCAGAAGAAATCAGGTCATATTCTAACGATGCAGTCATGGTTCAAGACGGCGGTCCTAAATTAAAAATGGGCAATCGTAAATCCATTAAATTGTCAATTAATCCTACTAGCTAAACGTCTATAAAATAAGGTAACAGGATAGGAACACCATAGTATGCTTTTAAGAGGATTGATTCCGACATTATAACTCCGTTGCAAATGACAATTTTTATTAAATACTGCAGACTTTTTACGTCATGAAGTCCTCCAATACATATAACTACTGCTGCAGCTCTATTCTCTGAAAAGAATTTTATAGGAAATGGCTCTCAATAGAAAAATTATTTCATAGGAATAGTCTCAATTTCATTGCTAGAGATACAGCCTTTTATAAGTATTTAAAAGCGTTCTCACTGTTTATAGATTTAAAAAAAAACCACTAAATTAGATGACAGAAAAAAAAGCGCTAAAACATAGCACCGTTTTACGTTGCATTGCTATCAACAAAAAATAAATTAATTTCGTAAAAGCATGGGGATTTTACAAAAACTACTTGCATAATATAGTGATTTACCACATTTCGTTTTACCTTCACTATACTTACTTTATATTTATTTTATTTGTTGCCTTCTCGCCGTCCCTTCTTTGAACAAACCTACCTCTTCAAATGGTTACATTTATAAAGGTTTTGAAAACATTTTGAGTACGATTTGTACAGGTTTTTTTTTTGGCACTTATCTTTTCTCCATGACTGCAACCCAGAATATTCAGAACACTACAATTATTTAATAATTAATATATAAATATTATAAGCCTTTTTTTTCAAATATTTATCTCAACAAATTTATTTCGTTATTTGTGAATATTTTATACTCTTATATGCACATTTTACGTCGGGGGTATTAGCCCCCCTGTCGGGGAATTCTAGCCCCCCCGTCGGGCAATTCCTAGCGCCACCACTGAACATAGTAAAACACTAAAAATTGACATCAGCTAGGAACATTATGCCCCAAAAAGATACATACAACCTTTTCCAACTTGCGTATAAGATTAGGACTTGTGAATAATACCCAAGAGGCCCAGGGTACAAACATATTTTCTATGGAAGTACAAGTAGATAAACCAAAATTATTCTTTGTTATTTTTCCAGAGATGATTTAACTTCTGTATTTCTTTTAGGTGTAATTAATGTTATTTTGATTGGAAGGGAATTCCTTTGTTATAGCCAACTTATATATATTAAAAAGCTTCTTTGCTCTCTAACTACTAAAGTTTCAGCATTTTTGAAAAAGAAAAAAAAAATAATAATTAATACTTACAAAAACATTATGGTAGACAGTTTTATTCATTGAAAATTCAATGATGGTTTGATATTAAACCATGGTTGGTTGAAGTGTTAGAATTATAGCTACAAAATGGGATCTATTCTCGAAAAAAAAAAACACAAAACAGAACAATGCTTTATAATTTTGAACCCAAGACATGAGAAAACCATCCAAGCTGGCACCTTCTCCAAAATATGACTTTAATTAAACCCTCTTCCCTCTAGTTTCAAATCCAGTTAGATCAATATTTTTTCCATGTCAATGCACTACATCACCTTTTAAAGAGGTATTGATCAAAGTGTCAGAGAGAGATAACCCCGTCTAAAAATCTAAAAATTCATTTAAAGTCGCATGTTTAAATCCAAAAGTACAAGGCCGTTGAAAGTTAAAATGGATTTATATGATTTTGAATCTCGAGGGCTCAATTGGACCAAGACAGATTTAGTGTGTACCAGCTTCTTTATGCCAATGAGAATTGAATTTGAAACCTTTCAATTACTTTTACGATGAGGTTTATTCATAAGGATCTCTATATAATTCTTAGAAATCAACATTTAGGTATATTTATCTTTTGTAACATTTCAAACAGTCAATTTAAAGTTATTTATTTGTAAGTGAACACATTGAATATATTCAATTTTAATGTCAAAAAGCATAAGAGAAATATTTTTTTTCTAGTAATAGTTTTGTCAACTAGATAAAACAATTCTTAAATTTGAATTTTATTAACAGCAAATTATTTTTCACTGGAATACTGCCATTTAAAGAAGTTTTATCGTGGTTACATTGTAGAGGGAAGTAAGAAACAAATCATCAAGCAGGATTTTTACCTTGATAATTTATTCAAAATTACACTGCTAAACAATTAGCAAATAAAGAAAAGCTTCCCAATTTACATTCAGGTTACTGTATAAAATATAGTATGGAGCATTTAATGTGAAGACTGAAAATGATAGAAACTTTTGTACAGATTTTATAAATATTTAAATTTTAAGTATTTTTACTGTTTGGCTAAGAAATACACCTAGAATATGTGAAAGTATTCAATACAAATTCTTGAAATAACAACTTCTGCTACCAATGAAAGATGGCTGTCATACCAAGTTAAAACAGTTTTTACAGATAGGAATTGGAATGTATTGAATAATCACCAAATCTGGAAACCCTTTGTAGCAACCATGCAGGGAAAAATTGGATTCATTAATTGGTTACAAAAATTAATTTTGCCGCCAAGAATAGGTTAGTTTAGGGGATATTGCCTTTTTATAAAAGTCAGCAAGGGTGATTATTCAATACATTTAAACTGTGGAGTTGTTTTATAACTATATATTTGATAAAATTGAAAATTTCACAAAATGCTTTCTTAACAAATAGTAATAAATTTTTTATTCTTAAACTCATATTTAAAAAACTGTACAAAAATTCCATGAATTCAAGAATGACACCATTCTTTTGAAAATTTACTTATCACAAATGAAAAACATTATAAGGGGAGACAATTATAATATCCTCTTACTTTAATGAAGACAACTTAAAATTTAAACGCATAAAGCATTTTCAAGAAAGAATTTTTTTGTGTGTAATTTTACACTAAAAACATAATGCTACTAATATATTTGATTATAAATGGATAATTCTCAATATCAAGGTTTGCAAAAGTATTATTAAAAATATCCCAGTAACTTGTGTTTTATCCTAGAAACAACAAGTTTAATTATAACTACTTATTTAAATAATCAGCTAGGCTATCCGCCCTTTAGTGATAATTTAACCAATTTGGCGATAATCAACCGAGTGACTAAAAAAAATCACTCGACAACGGCACAGCGATTATTTTAATAGGATTTGACTCATGGCTATCACATTTCACATTTTGAAATCGCCCAACTCCCAAAACTTTTCTGAAAACCATTTCTTCCATTTTTTTATACTCCATTTCATTTCCTTACTTCCATAAATCTATAGTATTTCTCTAAATAAATTTGAGATATTTAATTAAGTTTAAAAAAATGTATAATTAGACCATTTGTTAAAAATCTGTTGATGCAAATAAGCTTTGTAGATCTCCATTAACAATCAAATATATGGCATGATACACATTCCATAGAAATCCAGTTACATTTAGTCTGTTGCGTAGCTGTAGTGAAACCATAATCAAATAAAATTACACTATTAACATATTTTTTTATAATAGTTACAGTGTTCACTCTAGGCGTTTTTTGAAGGGCGACCCGCCTTTTTTTACTCTTGATTGCGCCCTCATGTCCCTTTTTAAAAAATGCCGCTCTTTTTAAAAAATTCGGCCTTTTTCAGTCACGGCACAAACGTCAATGCTTCTCTAGCTGTCTTTAAAAAAGGCATTGATTAAATTTTTGAGTGTACATTGCAATTAAGTTAATTGTGACAGTAGAAAAACAAACTCCTTTATAAACATGCGTGTTATGAAATCATGATGATTCCGCGGTAATTTAGAGCACGGGGCACGAATCCTATTGGTTACATGTGCCGCATATGAAATGCTAATTTTTGTTTGTGTGTTTTTTTAAAGAGAAGATGGTTTGGGGTGAAGTTGCAAGTCTAGGCATTTTATTACCAAATTTTGAATTTAAGTTTCATTTTTATCAATTTTGTAAAGGTCTGATTAGGTCTACTTACAGATTTGGTTTTTAGGGAAAACATTCAGTTTAAAATGTCAAATTTTAGATTTTAAGGTAATATCTTCATAAAGAATCATCAATTTTGTTCGGGTCTTTCCTGCGCAATGTCAATCAATAAATCGGCACTTTTTTTTGTTTGGTAACGGGTCCGATGTGTGGCCATGCCAACCCCATAATTTTTTTTTAAAGTGCCCTTTAAAAAAAAAGAAGTGCCTTTTCAAAAACGGGGTGCCCTTTTACTGCCAACTGCACCTTTTTTATTTCTAGAGTGAACACTGTTAGTTAGTTACATGATAGAATATCTTTAACGTACAAGGTATGTTTTAGAAATATTTTAACAATTAATACAATTTTAATGGTTTAGCGACCAATAAAAAAACCTGAAGAAAATGTTATTAAGTAATGATCCATAAAATTTTAATAAATTGGCAGACGCTGATTTTTATATTATAGTTTGTGTATATAAATATATTTAAACTATGTCTTAATGTACTATTTTATTTAAACAAATTTCCCCTATTAAATTTTAGTAAAACGGAAAAACAACAAATTTTAATACAATATCTCTGCCCAGAATACAAGATTTTGTATTTATGTTTTTTAAACAAAACACGGACGCAAAAAACTATTATTTATGTTTTTTAATGATATAGAAGTAAATAAAATCATTGTGTAAAAGGTAATACAATTTATATAATTTTAGAATTTAATCTAAACTCTAAAAATATTAATTGTTTAAAAAAAAAAAAAATTAGGAGCTAAACCTTCCAATTTTTTTTTAATTTTTCGCTATTGATTAAAATAAGAGTAGATATAATTTTTACCATACAACTTAAAGAGTTTGACTGTCTAACTAATCCTTTGTTTATTACAGATTAAAAAAACAACCAAATAATTATCAAGATATGTTCTACAAACTAATAAGAGACTTCTTTCGCTTGTAATTTTTTAAATATATATTTATTAAAACAATATTTCCAGATGTATCTTATATTAATATTATAATATAAAGTCAAATAAATATAAAAATTTGCAATATCAATTATAGCAAGCCAAACAGTGTTTCATAAATAACTTATATAATTGTTTAATTCATTCTTAAAATAGGAAATGGAGGTGAAATTTAAACTCAAACCACTTTTATCAAAGAGTAAAAAAATGATATAAAACAAGTAAAATTTAAACATAATTAAGGTTACAATAAGTTATATAGAAGGGAAAAACAAATTATCAAATGCAAACTTAATAACAATAGTAATTAATTTTTCAAAAATAAATAGATCAAATAACAAAATGATAGTTCATGCCTATCAAATAAGTTTAACAGGCTAATTTCACAGCCGAATTAATTTCTTTTAAAGCAATTTTCAGATATCCTCATTAGAATTTATTTAGTAGTAATAAAGTTTATTTTACCCGATAAAGCTTACAATAAAAGTATTACAATTCTGGAATAGATTAAAGTTTATACACACATTTTTTTTCTTTCCCTAATTTAACATTACCCAAAGATAAAAAGGATGTCGCTTATACAAGGCTTTGTTTGCAAGGTACCTACTAATCTATTTATTTTTACGGTTTCATCTATTTATACTTACTGTGAATATGTTACACCAGCAAAGTATCCACTACCTCAAACCTGATACCAATACATAAAGTTAAAAAATACAGCGTTAAAAAAAAAGCTTAACAATTATAGGAACATCTAAATAAAAATTGGAAACTCCCTTACCTTTGCAAACAGTCTTTGAGCTTTATCTGAAATTTAAGAACTTGTCTTCAGACGCTGATCGAGGAAACTCTTAACCTTTAACAACTCTTCATACAGACATGACATGAGCAATTCATTTATTCTTTTCTGTGACATGACAGTGAAGATATACAATGCTTGTACTTCATTCAGAAGGCAATTTACCACCAATATTCCCATGGATTATAAATCATAAACTAGAACATATAGCTTCATACAAGTACAATATTTCAGTTCCTCAGTAGTAGTTGGTTCTTCTCTGTGCACTGCTGCTGGTACTTGTGGCGGCACTCCTGTCGTGTACTCTTCGATCTTGCTTCCAGTCGTCCCTCGTAGTTTCTCTTCGAGAAGTCGTCGGTCTCTCTCTTGCGGGAAAGCTCCTCCTGCTGTCCCGGTCCCTGAAGTCGCTACGGACGAAGGTCGTCTGTCTTTCTTCCCTGGGGCGAATGGTGACCTCTCTGCGGGAGTCCCGGTCTCCAAACTCTGCTCTGGGGGTGGGGGCTACAGTCTTTGCCGGGGGGAATCTTTCGGCGGGGCGGCGCTCGAAATCTTGTCGTGCAAAAGTCTCCCGCTCCCTGGTTGGATAAGCATATCTTGCGTTAGATGCTGCTGGTACGACTCGGGCCTTTTCGACGTGGAAACTGGATCTATCTTCATATCGAGGATTCCACTTCTTCTTGTATTCCAACACCACCTCTTCCTCACGTGAAGCGCGGGGAAAAGGTCTTTTGGAAGAAGTGGAAGGGGCGACAACTCGGCGCAGCTCCGCCACTCGTCTCAGTTCTTCACGCTCACGCTCCAATCTTTCACGTTCAAGTCTCTGTTTCTCTCTTTCCATTTTCAACATTTCCGCCCTCTCGCGCTCCAGTTGTTCCCTCTCTATCCGCAGTTTTTCCTTTTCCCGCTCGAGTCTGTAGGCCTCTTCTCTCTGCTTGCGCTCGATGAACTTGTGGTGGTCAATCTCCTCCAACCTTCTTCTCTCCGCCTCCCTGCGTTCTCGGTCTCGTATGCGGTCGCGCCTGATACGCTCTTCCCTCATTCTCTCATAAATAGACGTTTCTTGCCTGGGTCTGAAACCCGAGGTTCCAAACCGTGATCTTCCCAGGGGCCTCGATCCGAAACTTCTTCTGGCACTAGCAAAGCGGGGTCGTTCGTTGACGGCGACGGGGCGAGATCGATCCTTTCTGACAGATGACCTACGAGAAGAATCCCTATCTTTACGTTCTCTCGACTTCTGATCGCGTTCCTTAGACTTGGATTTTTCAGAATCTTTGATCTTCTCATCTTTGACCTTGGTTGGTTCAACAGCTGGCTTGGGCTCTGCAGCTTTGGTGTCCACTTTAGTCGCCGTCTTTGCTTCAGATGCAGATTTCGCGCTCTCTGCAACTTTTGTAACTTCTTTCTTGACAACTACTTTTTTGGTACTTGGGACTGCTTGCTTTGATTCAGATTTTTTTAGTAGAGCACTTGGGTCTTTTTGGGTTCTTTCAATTGAAATGATGCGTCCATTGAGTTCGGTGCGATGAAGGTTCTGAATTGCTTTGGTGGCATCTTTACTTGTCGCCATTGTTACAAATCCATAAGATTTTACAGGAGTCCGTTTAGTACTTTTTACAATCTTGACAGAGAGAACTCTTCCTTGCTTGCTGAATAGAGATTTGAGATCTGCAGCCCTGGTTGTGCTTGGTAAGCCTGTAATCCACAAACTTTTAGCAAGAACACTGGCATTCTTAAGCTTGTCATTCTTTCCTATAACCTTCAATACTTTAGGACAAACAGCAGTGGTAGTTTCAGGAGTCTTACATGCAGCAGTGGATTTCATAATCTTTTTATCTTTTGTATCCTCATCGACTCCTTTGGAAGTTTTACTCGGACTGTTTTCCACAACAGGTACTTTTTCCGTAACAGATTCAGCCTTTTCCTCAGTCGTCGCTTTACAATCTGAAGTGTCACTTGGCTCCTTTATTTTTATATCACTTTCATTATCACTAGCTTTAGAAATATCCATAACTTCATCTTCATTCAACTGGGCATCTTCTTCATCAATAGATATTTGAAGAGTTACTTCATTAATATTTTTGTCTTCCGAATCAACACTAGTTTCCTTAACGTCTTCAGAACAAACATGCGTTTCTTTGATTTCCACAGAAGTGTCTTCTGCTACTTCATCAATAGCAGCAGCATCTTTACCATCAACTCCTCCATTGGTTTCCGAGTCAGGTATTTTCATCTTTTTCACCGGACTTTTGGAATTAACCGGATCCGGCTGACTTTTAAACCCGAATTCTTCTGGGTCTTCGCCTGCTTCCACCAAGGCATTTTTCAATCTTTCAATTAAAACAGACTTAACTCCACTCTTGTCAAGTTCACGTTTTTCTAGTTCCACTTTCAGATCGGCAACTTTCAAATCTGCTAACCTAATCTTGTGTTCATTTTCACTAGTTTCCATAACTTCATCTTCGCTTGAAGTTTTAATACTTGCGGGTTTCGATTCTTCCACAGAGGTGGCCATATTTCAGTTCATTTGAGTTCAAAAGGCTGACTTTAACTTGAAGCAGCAAGTTTGTATTCTTAGATAATTGTGGTAAAAGAAAATTTCAGTTGTCTTTCTAAATAATTGCTCTTCAATATTTGAAATGTTGTCTTCTGAAAAATGTAGTAGAATCAAGGAGTAGAATCGTGTCCATAAATAAATGGCGCCGACAAGAAATTAGTTGCCAAATATGGAAACTTGAATTCTAAAAACTATTTAGGAAAATGTAAAAAAAAAAACCTCAAAAGACAATAAAAATAATGTTATTTTTTCAGTATTGAAAGGAATCTTTTGAATACAAATTTAAAAAAAATATTTATAAATGTTAAAACGTCATTAATATTAAAAGATTTCGCTGTTGAGGCTATGGTTGAGGAAATGTACAACTCAACTCAACTGGGCACTACTCGCAGCGTCAAATTAACTTTTATTACGCCATTTTATTGAATTTTACGAGAATTTAACTTCTGCCGGTGTCCTATCTTTTATATTTTAAATCAAGTATAAAAGTATGGCAATGAAAATAACGGAACTCAAAGTAGCCGACTTAAAATCGGAGTTAGAAAAAAGAGGTTTGGATAAAACGGGCGTGAAATCTGTTCTAATTGAAAGGCTAAGAAACGCACTGGAAGAAGAGGGTATTGACGCCGATGAACATGAATTCGAAAATAGTGCATCAGAAGTGTCAAAAAATGTCAAACGACGAACTGAAGCCGGTGATGACGAAGAAATGGATACTTCCGAAGAGAATCATAAAGATATATCTGAAAAATCATTAAATTTGGATCGTGACGACGAGGATACTCCCTGTAGTGATGAAGAGATGGATGAATACAATAAACACAAAGAAGATACCGAAAGTGCTCGTTTCAAGACTCAGTCAAGGCAAGAAACACAAGCAAAAGATGAAGATGTTGAACCGATTACAGATGGATCTAAAACTGACGCAATGGAAGAAAGTGAAGTAAAAGATAATTCTGCAAATGGTGAAGCTTCCGCTTCCGAGACATCTGAGGCTGCAGATGGCAAAGGCGGCAAGGGTAAAGTTTTGAAGGTCATTGGTAAAGATAAAGTTCAGCAGGTAGCTCTGACAGCCAGAACCCTCTGGGTCACTGGCCTTGCAAGCACATCAAAGGTCTCTGACCTGAAGAATTTGTTCACCAAGCATGGCAAGGTTACGTCAGCTAAGATAGTGAGAAGCACAAAAGGCACACAGAGGAAATGGTATGGATTGCTCACTATGGCAACTAGCAAGGATGCCTCAACATGTATCCAGAAACTTCATCGAACCGAGTTTGGCGGGCATGTCATTTCCGTCGAAAGACGGCAGACAGCCCCAATTGTAAAGAAATCTGATCCCACAGCTGCCAAGAAGCCTATTGCAAAAGAAGTAAAGGATTCGGCTGCTTCCAAATCGGAGGATGCCAAGAAACCATCCGAAGACAAAAAGCGTCCTGATTCGACTGATGATAAAGACAAGAGCGAAGATGGAAGGCGCAGTGCTGAAAGAAGCTATCGAGGGTACGAAGGAAGATCTTTTAGGGGTGGAAGGTCGTTTAGGGGATCTTTCAGAAGACCATTTGGTAGTAACTTCCGTGGGCGCATTACTTCATTCAGAGGCAGGGGTAGATTCAGTGGCTTCAGACGCCCCTTTGTAAGATCCAGCGGGTATGAACGCCCGAGTTTCCGTCCATTTTCAAGAGGTGGTGGTGGTTTCCGATACGAATTCCCCCGAAGAGATGAAGAGCGTGGCGCCCCTCGCGAGTACATGCGCGACAGGCAGGATAGGATGCGTGAGCGCGAAGAGGAGATGTTCCGGCACAAGGTAATCGTCCGTAAGCAGGAAGAAGAAGCCTATAGATTAGAGAGGGAAAAGAAGCAGCTGAGAATGGAAAGAGAAATGCTCGAGAGGGAGAAGGCAGAGATGCTGAAGCTGGAGAGGGCAAAGCAGCGCATGGAGCGAGAGCAGATCGAGATGGAGAGAGAGAAACTTCGCCGACAATCCCAGATGGCACACACCGTCAAGCGCCCGTTCAATCGTAGAGGAGGCGGGCCACCCCATGTGTGGGCCGACAAGAGAAGGGAGTCTCCACCACCTTTTGACGGTCCTTCTCCGAGTTTCCACCGTGAGAAGTTTGGTGGCGAGAAATTCTACGACCGTGAAGCGCCGAGCTACAAGAAGCCCGATTTTCCCCACCACGAGGATTTTCGAAGAGAAAAGATGGATATGACCCCCAAGTTTGTTGAAAGAGAAGAAAGACGTGAAGTTACTTACCATGGCGGTCCTGAACGAAGAGTTTATTCCCGGACCGAATTCAGAGGACCACATCCTGGCCCGAGTTCTTCTCCCCGCGACAGTTTTGGCCCGAGGAAGTCCCCTAGAGAAGAGTGGAAGTTTCATGAGCGTAGAAGTGAGAAGCCTGGAGGATATCCTCCCAGAGGTGGTAGGAAAATGGGTGGCTATTACTAAAAATAGTTCCAAACGTTTCATCATAAAATTTGAATCATTGCACACTTTTCTTGCTGATTGACTATGTGTAAGTGTAGTTTTCATTGTCAAAAAATATTGTTAATTTTTTTAATTTTGGTGAAGTGTGATTTAAGTTCAGTAAGAATTATTAGACAGTTTAATTGCTTAGCTTCTAGTGAATTAGTTATGTAACAAGTATTCTTTAATCTAGTTCCATGTTTATCTAAAAGGTGCATTGTATTTTAGAATTCTTTTTATGTTCTTAAATTTTCACATGTATATTTAGGGTTTTCAGAACAATTTCCAGTTTTAATCAGCAGAACTCTCAATTTCAAGAGTTAGGTTAAATAATTTGACTTTTTTTTTTATATATTCTCAAGGACAAAACATTGAAATGAAGATATTCTTTTTCATGTTACTGAAGCTATTATTGTTTGTAATCCAAGATGCATACTGAAAACGAAAGAATGTTGAAACATTGACTAAAGTGAACATTAATTATGTAAGAGTAGATGATTATTTGTCAAGAAGTTGATTTGTCAAATATGATGATATAGACATGTTGAAAAAAGTTCAAGTTTGATTTATTTCCTATGTGTATTGTAATGGATGTATGTGCTATTTGGATTCATTAAAAAGAAATCTTTCAATAATTGATATTGGTCTCAACTAGCAAGATTAGTTTTATGCTAGGGCAGAATAGAAGATGGAATGTTTTGCTACAATTATACGAAGACATCGTATGCTCTTATTGTAGGTTAGTATAACGTGGCAATGTTATGTACAGATGTATTATGTTAGAAATTTCAAAAATACTGGAGATTGTAGCATATGCAGGCATGAACGTGGCAAATTTAATTGGAATGAAATGGGGTAATGTATTGCGTTTCTGGAGCGCTTGGTGATTTTTTCAGGAAGTTGCCAAATACTCTAGTGCTAAACCATTTCTGAAGCAGTATGCAAATTGATGCCTTATCTTCTGTATTTGGAAATAAATCCTCTGGAAAAAAATTTCCCAAGCATCAGCGCTACGAATTACATATTCCAACCCAAAATGCATATTGTAAATGATGTTGCACAAAAACAAAATGGGTATTTTATTAATGCAAGTATACATGCTCGTTGAAATGCATTTTAATATTTCTGGGAGACTTTAGCCACTCAAAGAAAATGCTGTTCTAAAATTTAGGCATTTGTTGCACAGTTTTTTTCTCCATAAATCTTGACTTGGGGGAAAAATGGACGTAGCAAGATATCTTGTAAAGTTCATTTTCACGTTATTGACGATACAAGAGAAATTGAATCTGCAAGTTTTGAAAGGCCCTTGTTGTCAAAGCTTCTGGGTGTGGTTAACTTGTAGAAAGTCGTGTTATCAAAGAGAATGCTCAAACGGGTATTTTACACAACTGCAAAAATATGACTAACCAATTGCAATTATATTTATACTGAGTGTAATGAATATATATTTAATCTTTTAATATCAGGGTCTTTAAAAAAAGTAATATGTCCATTTTATAAAAAGTAACCTTGAGAATTTTCATCTCGTGAAATATATATTGAAGAAAACAAGGGACTTCCCAAAATGTTTACATATGCTTGTAAACTTGGTGCTACCCAATGTAGTTTTATATAGAGATTGTGATTGTTAAATAGTATGCGATTGGTTAGTTAAGCAAATATAAAAATCCTTATAAAAGAAAAGACGTCCACAATAATAACAAGGAACATGTGTCTTTTCAGTTGTAAAAATAAAACCCCTAGCATTTCTAAGAAGGTCTTGAAAGACGTTTAAAAATAATCACCATATTCTGCTTAAAGACAGCCGTACAAATTTTCTAGACGATTGTATTATATCCGGATCTTTGATTGAATGCTCAAATAATATAGCACTTTAAAAGGATTGCTCTTCAATTTAGAAAAAGCTAACATTTTTGTTTCTAGTACAATTTTTTTTTGAGGTACATTCTCGTATATTTTCGAATTTGAAGAAACCAGCCCTTCAGGAAAATACTTGTATTTTAAGAGAACTCCTCTGTAAAATATATGCGACAGAAAGTTGTTTTGCTGATTCAAAACTAAGCTATGCAGAACTGCCCTGTAGTTTGAATGGTTTATTAAATGTAATCCCTTGGGGTTAACAGAAAGGGGTCCTAGTCTTTTCGTGCCAAACATTCTAGTTGGTCTTGTATGGAGAAATAACATTTTAACTATTTTTAATGCAATAACATATAGATTACAACCTGTGACACTTTATTTCTGCATTTGATATTTTCAGAATTCTTGCAGCCTGATATACTTATATTAAATTAGTTATTTTTAACCTTTCTCCTGTACGATATCAGCTTTACATGTAGAATACAGGATATATGGCTGACAGCTTTAAAAGTATTCTTTTCCGGCTTTATATGTAGATACAGGATAAACGGCTGACAGCTTTAAAAGTATTCTTTCCCCCTGTGCGTCAAAAGTAATGGATGGGGATCAAAGTGCATATTTTGCCCAGTGTTGCTATGGCAACTTTTTTCAGATGCTTGTTGCTTACTTCACAAAGGTGGTTCATTATTACACCATGTACATAGAAAAATTGAAAATAGCATTCTCTCTAGCAGCTAGCATGGAACGGGCTTGGCCTTTTCAGAAAACTAGGATGTTGAAATTTCCCTAATATGTGGTCTTCCTCTGTCAGACTCCCAAAGTCCTAAAAAGAATTTGAGCTGTTTTCGTATTTCTGAAAGAGACCTTACTGGTCCTGTTTAGGTTAATTGGTTTATCTTCTTGGAAGATATGAACATACAGGGAAAGTTAAAATCGAATTTACAGATGTTAAGTCAAACATGAAATTTACAGCCTAATTGATTTAAAAAGTAATGAGAGCAAAACTTTTGTTGGGAAGTATGATTTTTGCTACAAATATTACAATGTATGGTACAAAGACTGCAAATAAAGACATGGGGTTGTATATCGTGTTACGAGAGAAACAATGCAATATTTTTTGAATTTATTAGCAATTGTAATAAATATGTAGGGGAAAAATTTCAATGCATTGATTACAGTTAATACTTTTTAGAAGACAATGACTCTCCAAGAATTTCAAACTTGAAAATCATGTTGGTTATATTTTTGCAGTATATCTTGCAACTACTTATATTTTGCGATATAGATATTTTGCGAAATAGGTATTGCAGTTATATATTTTTACCTAATGTGTTAACAAAATGTTGGAAAAGGGGAAAGTTGGCCAGTGGCTGCAGAGTGCTAATATTGCATTTTACCAAGAATTGAGAATACAGTAAGTAAGTTGCCAAAGGTGTTTGAAGTTTTAAACAATTGTAAATGATCTAGGTAAACAATAAGCAAAAGAATTGTCAAACTGCCTCTTGCCGTATTCCAGGTAAAAGGGATTTTACCTAATTGTTGTATTATAGTCATCTTTTTTAGAGCAATATTTGGAAAATCTTATTTGAAAAGGAAGCATGCAACTTGCGAGCACCTTGTGCAATGCTTTACAATACCAAAGAACAATTTCGATGCGTCTCTACCACCTTAACAATAACAGCCAACATTTCAATTTCCCCATTGAGAAACAAAATAAGGGTGTTTATTAATTTATTCGCACTTAAGAAAAGTTTGTGTTGAAATTTTATTTTATTAACACATTCACTGCACCTGGTAAGCTATTCCTGATACGAGTCGCCACAACTCTACACTTTGTGAAAGCTAGAAAGTAAATATCATCTACCACTTCAATTTAACTAAATTCCTAAGCCAAATTGATGCATGTTATTAGCAAGTTCAACTATTACATTTTGCAAATCTGTCTGATATGTCAAAAGAAAAGGTTGCTGTAACCTATTACCTTAGAAACTGATGTGCAGAAGAAGTTAAAAATCTCCTAATGAATTCGTAAAATGTTTAGGTGCCTTATTTGTTATTCACGTTTAATGAATAAAAGTAAGAAATAGGGTACTCAACTTTGCCTTAAGAAATGCACCTTTTCTTGTACAGTCATTCTGTTAGGTATGTAGTTGGCAAAATGTTTTGAGAAATAAATAGCGTTCACATTTTGGGAATAAAAAAAAGTGATGTATAGCAAGAAATGTGAACTAGCCAAATTTGCTCAAGTTGTATCTAGTAGAAAATTTACAAGGTAAGTTTTCAAGCACTAGTTAGGTGTACAATGTATAGTTTTATTTTTCAAATTTAATTTTCACGATTTAGGGATTTTAATTATTTTTTTATTAATATATTTAGAAGATTATAAGTAGGTATTATGTTTGTCAGTTTATATTATGCATTACTTTTAAGTCTTGGTTAACTCGGGAATAGGCACACGGGCACCTGTACCTTTGTATTAATTTATTTCACTGAAATTTGCTTGAAAATGTCCAAAACTATTTACACCTAATCTATTCGTGAGTGTATCTGTGTGGCTATAAACTTTTAGAAAATTTAACTGAAATATATTTGTATAGGGCACATGGCCTCAATCTGTAAACAGTGCACAAAAGTAAAATATTTTACTCATTAAAATTAGTTTTAAAACTTCCTTTAACATTGCACTTCATCAATTTATTATACATGGTATTTTAGCATATGCAATGAGACATTGTGATACCCAAGATGCATTGTCCTATGTTTCCTGTGCCTGCTCCTGTGTTTTAAAAATACAATTTTTAAGACTTGACCAAGATAATAGATTTTGATAGTATTAGAGCTTTCTTGATATCTATCCAAATAAGTAAGAACTAGCTAGAATTTTTTAAATCTGATATATTGTGTAATGTCAGATGTTATAGTCATATTGATTAGTTTAAAATATATTTAGTATGTTTAATTTAGGTATTAAATTTTAAAATTAGATTTTCTTTCAATCATGTATTTGAAAATATGGATCTAGTTGCAATAGTACTTTTAAGAACATTGACAATAATTATAATATTATTATGACTATTTTGTAAATTCTACTTTTAAGTAACTATTAACGTATTCTTACCTAGAAGTAAGAATAATTTTACTTCTATTATCACAAATAGTTTTATTTATTGAATACAAGCTACAAAGTTTTATGTGGCAGAAAAAGGTTTGGAATCTTGTTCAAGTTTTATTTTTGAGAAATCAAAATGCTAAAAATAAAACTCATTATTTTTTTACTTGTTTGTAATTAATTTTAAATGAATCGATAAAATATTATAATAAACATTGTCTACCTACTTTTAGCTTGTTAGTAATGTATAATGTTTTAGGGATATTGCACATTTAATGAAATTCAAGGAAATATTTTTGGTTGGTGGCAGGTATCGGCTTTGTGTCAAAAGTGTTTGATACCCTGGGTAACTACTTAATTTGTCGAACCCTTTTCTCTCCTCTTAATAGGGCAATACCGCCCCATTTAAATTAGGCTATTTTACAGACAAATTTACATAATCAAAATTCAACATTAATTTATATTAGTTCAAGTTGAAAATTTTATGGAATGTGTAGTAAAATAATTAAATATTGTTTTTATTATATAATATAATTTTTGCACACCCAGTTTCTAAATTAATTTTATCTGAAATATGTTTTGCAAGTCTAATTGATAAACTAATGCATTCATGTATGTCCCTTTCCAGTCAAATATCCCTTCACTCACAATTTTGATTGCCAGACATTTGGAATTGTCAGAAAAAGTAAAAATGAACAATTTATTAAATTTTCTTAAAAAATTGAGTAGGATGCATTTTTCTGCCATGAAGTAATAATTGTCATCTTCATTTCGATGCTAATATATAGACAATAAAATGCGTTATTTTGATATTTTACTGCGAAGGTATCAGGGCCTGATTTAGAAATGTTGTAAAAATACTACCCTACTAGAGGCCCCTCTTGTACAAATAGTATCTTAAAAATGAAAAAAGTGACATATTCATCTGAAAACAATTAAATTATAGAATGGTTTGGAAAAATTGCCTAAAAGTTATAAAAAAAAAATTGAGAGTAACATTTGTCGAAGTATAGACAACTTTGAACAATTAACTAAAAGTTGGACTCTAAGCTCGTGCCTAAATCGGGCCCTTGGTATAATAAGGATTGTTTGTTAGACAATAACACATTTGATTCAAATTTAGGCAGTGCGACAATGTACAAAATCTCTTATTGCTAAGTGTCTGCTAATAATTTGAAATCTTTTGTATAGTGCAGCTCTCCTAGAAGACAATGTTTTTCAGAAGAGGTTTCATTGGCCAAATATGAATACAATACTCTTCCTATTTGGCTGATGAAGCCACACCATCTCGAGCAAATTTGGACCGAAAGAAAATAATAGGATTTGTGTACCTATCCCACCATTTACAGCATTGAATGCTTATCAAGGTGTTGACTGTGTAAAACAGTAAAAATAAATCGAATCTTTTTAAAAAACGGAAAACCGACTCTCATAAAAATTCGCTAAAAAGTACATTTTTAATTTTACGAACAAGTTGAAAAATTTTATTGTTTGTAAAATATTTATTATTTTACATTTTGGTTTCTAATTTAGCAAGGGGCTTCGCTCTTTGCTTTTATTCACCAAGAAAATCAAGTTGTTACTCACTTTATCCACACCATGGATAGTATATTTTAAGAATATCCGGTTTAATATATGCTGGTGGTCTTTAAGTGGTTATTGTTTATGTTAAATTATTACAACAATATACTAAGAAATAAGCTACTTTTCAGTCATAAAGTGTAAATTTATTTTATTTTTTCTACTTAGCCGAAGAAAAAAGAAGATTCTGTCATTAAAAATTAAATCACCATTTCTGAAATTTTCCGTTTGAGTTCTTTGTTTTGTTACTGTATTTACATAAAAATTGCAACTCGCAAATTAAAAAAAACCAAAAAAACATGGCTGTGTCTGAGCACGGCTAGAAGAGTTGCCTGAATCGTCATTTCAGCCGATTATAGAAATAAGTATTTGGTCAGCTAATAGAAGTAAGATAAGCTGTTTCGTAATACCCTGTGGATTACTAACTACTCCCAGCTTTGCTTTGTTTCAAGATTATTCGAACGAGACTAATCGTGATATTTGTCATGGAGTTATACTGTCGGAATGGATTACTCTAAAGAATAACATGTTTATACTAATACTTCTCTTTTGAAAGACGGTTTAAGCAAAAAAAAATTATCAATATTGATTCAGCAGAAGTCATTGATTGGAAATGACAATTTAATCTATAAAAAAATTATTTATCATACAATACACTGCATTTTATAAATGTATTAGCAAAAGTAAATAAAATGACAGAAAATATATAAATTTCCTCTCCCAGGGCAGAGCACATTTTAAGGAATTTTAACTGGTGGGGCAAATTAAATTCTGCAGAAAGCAGAACCCCAAATGTTAATGAAAACTTTGTACTTAAAATAGCAAATTTTTAACTAATTTAATAAACTTAGTTTAAAATTATATATTTTATAAAAAAGTTAATTAAAAAGAAATTATCGAATTCATGAAATTTTCTAACGATTCATTAAAGTATGCTTTATTTGTTTTCATAATGCACATTTTTTTTAAATATTCTTTTTTTAAAAAACCTAATGTTTTGTATTTTAAAATATATATTTCCGCCATTTTACTTCACACATTTGTAAATTTTAAATCTATATTATATATACATCTAAATCCGTATACTTAAGTAAATTTTAGACTAGTACCCGAGCATATTACAAACAAAATGTGCATTAATAAGTAGCATTTACTTTATAAGATGAACAATAATATTCTATTTATTTGTATTCGAAAAATATTTCATTTTACAGCACAAAAATGTAGATAAATAAGTAGTTTTTAATTTTTTAAAAACATAATACTTTCTTAAAACTTGTTATCATTTCTGAAAAATGTTTTTTATAATCTCTGCTCTTGTAAATTGCTGCTCCGACAACTTTTTTCGCCGTTCCTTCAGCTGCAGAAATTTTAGCACTGAAGGGCGGTGATGGAAAAATGCTGTTCCTTTTCCACTTAAGACTATTATGAGTCTTATTATTTGTTTCGAGATTATCTGACTGCCTATGATCTGACATCAACATGTTGTAGCAGGAAATTACCCTTTCCACTTGCATGGAATGTGGTGCGACCAAGACAGGGTGTCCACAAGCAGGGAAATATCAGGGAATTTGACCATTCTGGAAATATCAGGGAATTTGGGATTTTTTTGAAAAAATCAGGGAATTGGTCAAAAAAAATATTTTTAACTTGATTTCTGGCTGTGAAACATCGTTGATTAGTTGCAAATATTCAAATACTTTTTAAATGCAATCAAAAAGAGGGAAATTGCGTTTGGGACTTTGAAAAGTGTGTAAAAGTGAAAATTTTCTCTTTCAAGGTCGTAGAAACCGCACTAAAATGCTGATGTTTCTAAAATTTGATAAACCAATTGGCTATCTATAACTAGGTACTTGCCCGCCCACTCAATTTATTTTAAAAATAGATTTTTCAAATGTTTAAAACTTGCTAAGTTTCTAGTAAAATTCAAATTTCTTTTGAACATCCCTAAAATGATTTTTTTTCTGTTAAACTTAACGAAACTGTTGTTGCCTCTATTATTTTTTGGGTACATTTTTAAGCTTAGGAAATATATTTTGTGTACTAAGCTGTATATCTTAAGATACTGGATTAGATTTAATAAATTAGTTTTATTATTAGGGATAGGGATTCATTGGGTTTCTACTATTTGAGTGTATTGGATTTTTTTTTAATGTTGAGGTTACTTTAGTCTTTGATCTTAAAGTACTATCACTAATAGTCTAAGAGATATATTGCACTTGTACTTTTATGATTTTTAAGTAGCATTTTGAATTATTGATATTTGGTAAATACTCTGGAATTTTGAATTTGGGGTACATTAAATTTTTATGCATTGATTATTGATTTTTGGATGTTAAACTTTGGTTGCACTTTTTTGGAAGTTCAAAAATCAAGCAAAATAGTTAGTAAACTTATATATTAAAAATAAATATATTTTCGTGAAATAACAAGATAATGTCAAAGCATATCTTGCATAATAATAAGGAATAATAATAAATTTTTTAAATATTGCTGTAAAAAAAAGTACGGCTTGCAGGGAAATATCAGGGAATTATCAGGGAAATTCAAAATGCTTTCCCTGTGGACACCCTGCAAGAGTCAAACTACCCTTCCCTTAAAGACCACATTTTTTGAAAATATTAAATAATTCTTTTTCAAGAGTAAAACAAATAAATTATTCTGGTGGGGAAATAGAAGTTTATTGTGAATCGGAGTTATTTGAGATTTATAATAGTATTATTAAAAAGAAAAGTATTGGAAGCATTGCCGTTTTTACCGAAGCATGCATATCTAAAATAAAAATCTAAGATAAGTAGTTGAATAAAAAAACTAATATTAAATAGCATTTACAAAAGTTTTGACTATTTTTTTGCATCGGTTTGAAGTATTTTTTTTAAAATCAAAATTTCAGACACTTTTTCATTTCTACCAACCTTTATTAAAGTTACTCATATAACCTACGCATAAACGTAAGCTTGTATTGGGCCCACGGGCTCGAGGCTCCCCCCCCCCCCCCCCTAAAAAAAAAATTGAAAACTTTACGAATCTGAACCTACGAAATAAATATCCAATGAAAGATTTAGTCGCGAGACTAAGATTTACTGTTCCAGAATTTAAATGTATTACCGAATGGCTTTTTATGTAAGATAGTTGGCATTAACCTGGCATATTACATTGTTAAAAAGTAATATATCCAATTTTTTTTTTTACTTTTTGATTAATTTATATTGGTATCAATATATTAAGAATATCTAAAAATAAAACATTTTCATAACAATTTTAATAAAAAATATTTGATCTCTTTTCGATCATACGTAAGTAACGAAGAAAAAATGATATTTTTCAATTAAATTATTTTAACCTTATTTTTTGCTGTCGTTTCACTCTAGACATTTAGTACAATAACTTAAATATGCTAAATTTGGTTACCTTAGAATTATACATCCATGATATATTTTGTTCATATAAAACTACCAATCAAAATTTAAAAAAGAAAAAAAAACATATTCATAAGAATAATCTTCTATAATCTTTTGAAAGACTGGCTATAATTTCATATAGTGTATGCATTTTATTAAAAATTAGAGCTACCCCACCAAAATAATTTTAAAAAATTTAGGCTTCTATTTATATGTATTAAAATTTGCAAATAATGATCCCTTCAAAATGTTATTAACATCGGGAAATACATTTCCCCCCAAAAGTATAAATTAGAAATCTCTCTTAACTATACAAATAACATTTAGTTAAACTACACACCGTAAAAGAAATCTACATAAAAAATAAATGTAATTTACTTACTTTTTGTAGCTGTTAAATGCAGGTAAAAATATCTTTTAAAATTGAAGTGAAAAATCGGCCTAAGGAATGATACTGGAACGTCTTGTTTCTGACAACATTTCAAGAGAACCATACCAAAAAGCATTGGAACACTTTCCACCCCTTATATGACACACCCCACACCCCCAGGCCATATATTTCTGACCTAATACCTATTCAAATAGATGCCAAGAGTTTTCCCGACTATAAAAAAACAGCTGGTGCCCACTTTAGAGATCCTGCGTATAGATAAGGAAAGCAATAAAACGGTTTTGAACAGTAGGCAATCCAAAATTTATTGGCAACGGCTCGACCACCCACAGGAGATTGAGTGTCGAAATCGGGTCTTTTCACGGGAATGGGTCCCCCCGTCCCTCTGTCAAACATCATTCTTTCCTATGCCACAGATTCAAGTTTATGTTTTTACTGGGGAAAATTGATTAAACAAAACAAAATTCCGGTGGGGCAAATTTGCATGACTGGTGGGGCATTTCTACACACTGGTGGGGAAAAATCCCCACCAACTCTATGTTAAAATAGGCCCTGTCCCAGGGATAATCGCATATACCAGTTTAGAATTTCTCCTTAAAAAAGGTAATATATATTTTTTATAAATTAAAATATATTTTTAATGGATTAGAAGTTAAAAAAGTAAAAATATCCCTATACTACTTGGTTGCCAATACACCGATAAAAATGAATAATTTCCAGATTATCTCGTAAAGTATAAAGTTTTACAAATTAAACATTTCCTGCATAAAACCCTTAGTATTTTACGTTTGTACCACGTGGGAAGCAGTGTAGCAGTATACGCTTCTGCTAGCATAGCTAAACGTGGAATCGCTATATGTTACCATATGGATAAATGACACTCCATCGTGTAAAGGAAGCTATGTCATTTATCCTCTGCCTATATACTTTGTACCGTGTAGGACCCAATACAGCGCGGTCTGTACCTACCCGATTTTTTTTTAACACGTCGCAATTTAATCGGGACATGACTATAATATTTGTTTTCCGTTCTTTAATAGATGACATTTTAATTCTGTTGTCATTATTGAAGGATGTGTACTAATAGTTTTTTTTTCACGTAGAATTATAATTATTTTTTATCTAATATAAAAAAAATATTAAATTATAAACAAAGCGTTTTGATTTAAAAATTTTCTATTATTAAAAAAAATACATCAAGAAGAGTTTCATTAAATTTTAGTTTTAAAGTATTAACTTCCATTCCAAGCATGATTTTTAAGGAAACTTGTGAATTTATTTCGATATAAATATTCTTAAGCCGTATAGAATTAAAAAAAAGCTGCAAAAACAGAAGGTTTTAAAGATTGTCAGATTAGGAAACTAGATCCTGAACTTCAAGGATTTAATTTTCAAAACATTCCAAACTACCCTCGTTTCCCAGTATTGCAATTTGGATGTTACTATTTCCAATGTACCATTTAGGCTACTACATCTTTGCAATATTTTCTACCAGAAACTTGTGTTTCTAATTAGTAATTTGTATTTTTGGAATACAGAACATTAAAATGCAAATTTGCAGCCAAAATAAACCTAAACGTTTTTTGAAAATAAACTGCTACGAATTCTTAATAAAAAGTGGGAATAAAATTAACAACCCGGAATAAATACTCAACCAAAAATAGTCGTTTTAAAATACCGTACAACTTCTTTTTACAACGTTCAAATGATGCCATGTGTTAAAAAATTCTTATTTTAATTATAATTCCCATTTCCGGCATTCTAATCGATTTATAATTTTTTTATATTAGATTTTTACTTTTCTCCATTGATATTAACTGTTGCCACTTCGTAAAACTTCTCTGAGATACACTAAACATTCGAATGGAACTTCGTAGAGGCTTGAAAATAGTCACGTTAAAATTCTTATTTTTTAAACTATACTGTAAATTTCCAAGCTCTGCGTTTTGTAGTTACGGAGCCTTTCTTGTACTGACAAATTAAGAGATCCGGACACATTTTGAGGATTTTCAGCTTTTTTTATAAGATGACTTAACAGATTTGTACAATGTAAATATACCCTAATACTTATATGTTTTTTTTTTTAAATGTTTAATTTGTGATAATTATAATGGCATTGTTTGACTTTGTTTGGAAATTAGTTTTTATTTTTCTTGCATTTCTATTTTGCACAGAGCCACTTGAGAATACAAACACGAGTGCAATATTTTAATATAATTTTCATAGGTTCCCGAATGCCATTGCACTTAGAGATTCCTTGAAACCGCTGAAATTTTGTAACATAGTATTGGAAATTTTGCAGTTCTGGAATAAATATTCTTCGGAATAAACATCCACTGCGTATAGGTGATTGGTGTACGTTAAAACTGTCGTGACCATGCGTTTTCACACCTATGTTAAGTGGGTGGTGTTCCAGCTCAAATGTTGTCCACATAATCTGATTATTGTTTAAAATTACTAGGCAGTGTTCCTGTGGTGTCCTTTTGAGATAGATCCCGAACTGTTGTCAATTCAGCTGTAGTGCGACGTTAATTTAAGTAATCCATTTCCAAGTCAATGTTCTTCCAGATAGAGTTTGAGCGTCGCAATCCTCCGACTACGAACCCGCCCGTTTTTTCAACCATGTGCTGGTTGACCACAGCTGAACATGGCTTCGGTTTTTTCGTCAATTGTTTCAGCACTGCTAAGAAACCAAAGAATTTTATTTTTAAACAGTCATATTATTTAAATTGCGCTTGAGCACGCAATCAACATGGTTAATGGTTAATTGCTATTTCTGTGATGATAAACTTCTTGAATGATCGTAAATTAGATTGGCTAACAAAATGAACAGTAGATGGCAGCACGAAAGAAATCTTTTAAAAGTTTGTTTATGATTGTTTTATTCTAAAAGCAATATACTATTTTTCGAAAAACTATCAATTTTAGCTTTCAATTCAATTGAAATTAAAAAAATATTAAAGAAGGGATGTAATGAAAATTAAAACCATGGAAATATAAATAAATAAGTTCATTACATAAAACAAGATATTTGCATAAAATTTAGACTTGCATTTATCTTTCTTCCATATACAGCATCTACTGTCAAACCGACTTGGAAACCGTCAAAGAAAATAATAACATTGAAAATTATTGTTGCAGGAATTGAACTCAATTTTGTTCAAATATTATTTGCGTCGCCATAAATGAATTAAAATATATAGCGAAACTAATTTAAATCGATAAAAAAAGCATTGAAGAAAAAAACGGGAATTGTTTTATTTTTAGTTAATTAGTTATTGTTCGAAAACAACTGCCTCTTCTACATGGTGAGTCTTTGACTACGCCACTGATTTGAGTCGCTAAATTATTTAAAATAACCACACTACTTTAATTAGCCTTTGAATTTAGGATAGTAGTGCTGCCATCTAGGAAGAGCAAGATGAACTGTGGGGGAGGGTGGTCATTCAATTGCATCCAATCCATCCAGGGGACGAGGACGTGAGTGGCCAACCTGTTCTGCGCGGCCTACTTTCGTCTTCACCAGTAGTGTTTTTGTTAAGCAATAATGTTCTTAGGTTAGTTGGTAAATTAATTGTGATGACACTTATAAGCTTTTATTTTTGATTTTTACATTATTAAATATTTTTAGGTGTTTTACGTCGTTATTATTAGTTCAAGTTATGTATCCGAGGATCGAAATTTTAAAGTTTTGTTTAGTTTTTGAAATAAATTTATAAAGGTTTTAGAAGCCATTTTTTAAAATGTCTATTTGAAAAGAAATAGTATCAACATTATTATAAAATTATAATATGTTGTCAACTATAAAATATTTTGAACTCAATTAATGAATTAATGTATTTATTGATTTGAACAATTGACAAAATATCTTTTTAATATAATAATAATGTGTTCTTAATGTTAATAATATTTCTTAGCAGAAAATAACATATTTGTATTTATTTCTAAGTTATACTTAATTTCAGTTATACTATACCAAAAATGGTTATATTTTTATATTAAAATATTCCGGAGTTGAAAATCTAAATTCATATATGCATTTCTAGACTTTGGTTTAGATAATAATTGTTTTATTAATTATTATAGGTATAGCGTTTTATTTAGCCCATTACGAAGAACGGGTATTTATACTAGTTATCATTTATATGAAGTGCTGACTTAAGTGCCACTCTTTTAATAGATTTGATTAATCTGATTAAAAATAAAAATTGTTCCAAAAGACAAATAATATTTAAAAAAAAGTTTGACAATGTCATGGCTCCATCTAGGGATAGAATATATAACTAAAAGCAACGGCGTCAATTAGGTGAGCAGATCTGGGCCAAATGCCACCCCCCATTTTGAAAATTTTAGTCCTTAACGCAACCCTATGAACTAGCAATCGCTGCACTTACTGAAAGTCAAGTTTAAGCTTCGAAACTTTTTTTTTGTTAGAGACCTCTGTCAAACGAGAATTTCGCGATGCCTCATGGTACGAATTACCATATAAAATGAATCTTTGTTTGGTTTGGCGAGGACGGAGTTAAAAAATGTGAACTATTCACGTGTTCAGCTCTAGATTTCAATTCATGTGACTTTTGACTTCTTTTTTGAAATTCCTCGTCTAGTTGAAGTTTTTAATTTCATAGTCCTTAAATACAACTTAAAATGAGCTGTTATAAATAGCTAATAATACTCATTACGCTTGGCTCTAGAGAGTGTTTCGCACCATATCGTCACTTAAGCCTAATGTTAATCCAATAGACCTTACGTGGTAACACGGCTTACGCAACGAAATGCCATTTGTTGCACACAAGAAAGGTCTGTGCATTGAAATTAGTCTGTGGCACTGGGGACTCTGATTATGTTGAATAAAATAATTTTTCCCTAAGCGGTAAGTTGATAAATTATTTTCTGTGTTAATCGCAAATTGCGTAAAAAATTAATATTAATGTGCACACATTTCCAGATTCTAGCTAATTCGGCCGGTCAGAATCTTTTTCTTCAGTTAATCTTCTGATCGTTACAAACGTATTGTTGCGTCCTAGTAGCTTCAGTTTTTCCAGCAATACATACAATTTTTAAATTCCTAAAAATTACTTTATTTTCTAATATTTTCCAAACTTTTTTTATAGGGGTATAAATTAAAAGCCATCTATTTAAGAATAAACAAGTTTTATCTTGAATTTTTTGTTATATAAATTTATTAAAATATCCTTTAAACTCTCTAACATACAAAACAACTTTACAATTTGGTTAATTTTTTAAACTATCAGAGGGTTAATTCCTTCTTCATCTGAAATTTTTAAATCCATTTTATCAGCGTTTAAAGTAATGGATACTATCACGACCTGTCTATATTAAAATTGTGGAGGATATACAAAAGCACATGTAGCAGATACTATTTTGATTGGTGAATAAGAATCACGTGGTTTTACTCACCAATTAGACAGCCATTTGCTACATGTAATTTTAGTTTTCCTCCAAAATTTATCACGACACCAAGTCGTGTATAGTGTCCATTATCCGCCTATCCGACAGCTCCAAATTTCCCCCTATTGGCGAATTTAATAACTAAAATTTCTGAAAAAAAATCACGGATATCTTCTCTTCATGCTTTTACGATTCTCAGTATAAAATTTGACGTCATTATTCCTTTTATTAGTTTTAGATACAGATGTCTCCAAACAGGGAAACTTATTTTGTGACCACCCTTCATTACCTCTTTGTAATAAAATCTGTTGTAACTGACATTAAATGGATATTATTACTTAATATTGTGCTCTATTATCTTCCAATTAACAATTATGATTGGCTACTTCGGAGGTACTATAATTGCCTACACTTTTATGTTTAAAACTGGTGTTCGTTTTGTCCGACAACAATTTTTATGGCATGGAGAAATGATTTCATACGCAAAAAAATTATTAGTTACTAAAGTCGCCAATAGGAGAACAAATATTAACAAAATCCGATATAGCAAATACTTCGGAACATATGTAATATAGGATATTTGGCGCGTTTTTTTTGGCGAAGAAAAATTGCCGTTAAACATAGCATAGGGTTGCCAGATTGAAAGTCGCCACAAGAATAGGAAAATACCAACTATGTCAGGTGGGGTTGCCATACTATAAATTTATCGCCCCTATAAAACACGCAAAAAAAAACCTCGCGCGTCAAATGTCCTATACTACATGTGCACCAATACTTCTTATAAATAGCGTGGAATAAAACGTGGTTTCTATTCACCAATCAAAAAGTCATGTGCGTTTGTATTATCTCCACACTTTTACAACTAAGACAACAGTTAGTGCATGTTATCCATTACATTAAACGCTGATAAAATAGATTGAACAATTTTTTTTGTATTTTAAATAAGTATACTGTGATTGAGAAATTGGTATCAGCAAAACTATTGAAATTTAAAGTATTTTCCCAAGTATTTTCATAGGTTTCAAATTATTTAAAAACAGCATAAAAGACCTTTGTTTCCTTTTAAGTATACATCGAAACAAAGCCGTGGATCGAAAAGTTTACGGAGGACATTGGCGAAAGTAAACCTTGACGTATTGGGGGGGGGGGTCCTAATGATGGTCTTCGAGGAACCGGAGGATGAGGAAGAGCATCAATAAAGCAGTGGTGATCAACCTCAGAGTATGGGGGAGTGAATGTACTGGATTAAATAGATTGAAACGGTTTAGAAAGTTTTGTATTAAAGATTTTTTTACTTATTGGAAGATCCCTAGTTTTGGAGTTTTTTAAGACCTTCAGTAGGATACATTATTAAAACTACAGTCATTTAATATTAATAAATTCGGAATGTATATTCGGAATGTGATAAATCTGTTTTTTTTCAATATTCTTCTGGACAAAAATACAGCAATGGAAGACAAACAGCAATTCTAAAATACAGCAACAAGAATTAAAGAAATGCTCAAGAAATATCGTATTCTCATTATTAAAAACTACAGTAATTTAATATTAATAAATCCGGAATGTATATTCGGAATGTGATAAATCTGTTTTTTTTTTAATATTCTTCTAGACAAAAAATACAGCAATGGAAGACAAACAGCAATTCTAAGTTACAGCAATAAGAATTAAAGAAATGTTCCAGAAATATCGTATTCTCAGAGAATTGATATTTAGAGCATTTGATCACATAAAATCTGTTCAAAAACTACAAACCATTATAAAAAAAAATATGCTCTTTATTTGCGGGAAATATCCTAAAATTCATAACATATATAATAACAAATTTTCCTTTATTTAGAAGAACAAGTCATACAAATATATTGTTTCCTTATATCTAAAGATAACTTATGTGAATTATTATTAAAAAAAACCTTTTATATTACGATTTATAAAGAAAGCAAAGCACACACTTAAGTCACAAAGGGAGCTTCTGCTATTCATAGATTAATTGTTATTTAAAGTTTATTACCATAAAAAGATATTTGTAGCTTCAGTGACATCAGTTGTTGAATGTGCCAAACGATACCGAGAACGACACTCTCCAAACGGAACATCGGTTCTGTATCCATGGTGACAAACTCCAGAAAACTTTGCTGATGAATGCGATGACGTCACACAAAATAATCACCAATACAACAAGTTGATCAGGTTTCCCAATTTCAGATCGCCTTCAATGGAATCCCGCCCATGGAATTTCATCGCATGACGCAGTTATCGAATTACATGCTAATTGGAACCTTTTTACACTGGTGGATTCATTGAATTCGACGACGGCAATGGTACTTAAAATTCTGGAAAGCAGACGACCTTGGGTCTTCGTTAATCAACTGAATCGATTAGCTTTCCTGTTAGCGGAAACTTAATGACTATCAGTTAGCAGACGGAAAGCTGGATAAAAGAAGCAGCGGGACAGAGGTAGTTAATATTAACCTTTCAAATAAGTCCCCGTTTGGTAAATAGGTTTGTGGAATAGTTGCTTATGCAGCTCGTTCTATCTGTTTACATCTGGTTTAAAGGTTTGAGTTCTGGGATAATGAAATCATGCAGAAATAGCTCTTTGCTGTTTAATTAAAATGTTAATAATATGTTCAGCTTAGTTTTTATTATTAGACGCTTTTAATTAATTCGTTTTGTATGGTATATTGTTGTTTCGTGATCGTCTCTTTGCAATCGTGGATCCCCGTGAGAACTCAGTAGCGGAGCGGGATCTCTTTTTATCCTCCCTACAAACTTATGAATAAGTTTGAATGAAACTTATCAATATATATAAATGCGAAATCCCCACTCATTCACTCATCACTAATTCTCCAACTTACCGTATATCTATGAAGATGAAATTTGGCAAATTTGTTACTTATACCTTAAATAGGAAAAGTAAGCTATTTTTGTTCCGATCGAACGTATTTAAGGGGCTGTAAAGTCCGGTTTTCGATGTTAGTAGTGTGGGATTCACTTCATATACCCGATACTCCCCCTTAGGCTGGTGTGATCACTTTAGCCTGACTGGCAGAGTATCGGCGTAGCAAGCAGAAGTTCCTTGGTTCGATACCGAGTGTAGCCAAATAGTTTATACTGCTACGGTGACAAAGTTAGTTTGGGAATCTATTAAAATATGGATGTTAATCAACGGGAGTATCGTATATCCACATTATCGTACAGCCAACTTCTCCATATTATCTATCTTGCGGGACCTTGCTAATAAAATTTCGTTACAAATTCTAACTTTTAATACTGTGGTTCCCTCTGATGGGTGACAAATTAAGAATATTATTTATTTCGCTTATAAATATTGTATTTGTATCTATTTTGTAACTTATTTCCTTCCCGTGCGTAGAACGGGAGTTTCAGCTAGTACATTATGAAGTTTATTCATAAGTTTGTCAGATTTTTGAAAAGCCGAACTGGATTTTTTTTACTAACAATAAATGTTTGATGAGGATACATTTTATTCGCATGGAATATTCATTAGGGAACTTCGTCAAATAAAAAGTCTGCATTATTTTGTTATTTCTATAAATATTTTTATTCATAAACCTAATTTTCTATTAAACTAGATAAAATTTATATCAGTTGTACTATTTTTCACTGAGCTATAGAGTTGGAATGGATTCCCAAAAAGCGTAATATGGTGTTTCTTCCCATATATAGCTGCTTATAAGGACGTTCCTCGTCAAAAATAAAAAATTAAGACATTTCTTTCATATATAATATTCTCATTTTGCACATTTCTCTCTGATGAGCACGAGACCCCTTCGGAAACGTGGCGCCCTGTGCGGTGTCACACGTCTCACACCCCTAAGATCGGCCCTGTTGCAATGACAATACACTATTTAGTCATAATAAATATTAACAATTAATTAATGCAGCCGGGGTGGACACTTTCAGGCTCAATGCGCAACCCCAGCTAAAAAAATAGCAAAAAGGGTACCAAAGTTTTTTTTGTGCTGAAAATTGCATGAAGATGCAGTATTTGGGTACAAATACTTTCATTTATGAACTTTTCAAAATTATATCAGAATAAAAATTGTGTGTTTTTAGAAGTTTTAAATTTTTCCGTATAAAAACTTTAGTGTGCCTTAAAAAAAACCGAATGCTTCCAATTTTTTGAAAAAGTTTTTTGCTGACTTTTTTATTTGAGTTGTGTTGGCTTTGCTTTGAGCTAATATTTTTATTTGCACAGTACGACTCCGGCAGGGAAAATAATGAGTTTAATTTTATAATGTAGGATTTGCAATATAATATAATCCGTGCGATAAACACAATACTCTGACTACGTGGAAGTGGCTAAAGAGAATGCGCTATCCCAAATCATATAAAGTTTTTTTTTTTGCTGAATATTGCATGAAGACTGAAGTATTTGGTACAAATACCTTATCAAAAATAACAAATACCTTATTTATAAAAATAAAACGTGTATTTAGTAAGATATTTTCTGACTTTTATTACATTTTAATATAATAGTGAGAACAAGTTATGTACGCACTGTTTAAAACAATTTCAAACATTGTTTAAAACAATTTCAAACATTGTTTAAAACCATTTCAAACATTGTTTAAAACAATTTCAAACATTGTTTAAAACAATTTCAAACATTGTTTAAAACAATTTCAAACTTTGTTTAAAACAATTTCAAACATTGTTTAAAACAATTTCAAACATTGTTTAAAACAATTTCAAACATTGTTTAAAACAATTTCAAACATTGTTCAGACAACAATAGTTTTTTTTAAATGCCTTTTGTTATAACAATGTACTGAAATTATAATTTTAATAATAGAAATGTACACAAACATGTTTCATTGTAACATTTTGCTTCATTTTGAAGCCATCTTTAAAAATTATTAGATCGCTTTCACTGAAGCTTATTTACCTTTGTTCTCTTAACATCGGAATCTGTTTTTAACAGTATTAAATGCATATTAGTAACTGAGGTATTTATATTTTAAGTTGAAATACACGTAATATTATAAATTGAATACTCAATGTAAGGGCAAAAACATAAAAAAAAAATCAAATTGAAGTTCGATGTTATTGAAACGTTTCGTCATTTAGATTTTAATTTTATGTCAATTTTTTTTTAGAATTTAAAATATATAAATTACAACTAACTAAACATTTTAACAACAATATTGTAAAATCGATCATAAAGACATATAATTTTTAATAAAATTTATAATTTCTTTGTAGGATTCTAGAGGAGTATTTAAAACGTGGTCACATAATCCAACTTCTAATAAGTATATTCAATAAGTATTAAGTTTACCCAATAAGTAAGTAATAGATTTATTAGTCTTCAGATTTATAAGTAGCATATCTGAATTCCTTATTAAAACTTAACTAACCCCTTAAATAATAAGTAAAACGTAATGCCTACAAAATTAATGCATCTTCATCTTGTATTGTAAATTTAAACAAGCATAATAGATTGAGGTTTTGTCGTCCATTAGACAGTAATGTTTGCTTTGCTGTGACGAATGTCACATAGTAACAAAACAACTTCGTCAGGGATACTATCGGCGAATAAGATTCTATTGTACGACTTTATTTTATGGACAATATATGTTTAATTAAACAATTTCTAACTTTTCTAAACAAACACAATTTAGTGATTCAAATCGTTTTGTAGGTTACTATTTAAGAATATATGACTAATATTTCTAAACAGCTAAAATACAAAATTGTGTAGATGGGTTTAAGAAAGTTATGCATTAAATGACTTAAATGGATTTTAAATTAATAATTTGCTTTTTGTTTGTAATATTTAATAAAGATTACCCGTTGTTGCCTTGTATTTCCATACTTTTTTTTCAAGTGAGTTTTGATATGTTTTTTCTTTGAATTTTTATTATTCTAAAACTTTGTTTTTTTTTAAATAAAAAATATTGATTTCAATAAAACAATATACTGTTAATAAAAACTATTAATGTATTAATTTTATAAGCGTTCTAATTTTAATTAAAAAAAATATTTTTGAGTACATTTTTATTTTGTTCAACTGGTAAAACAAGTTTGATCAAATAGTTTTTTTTCTCCAAAATCTTTGAGTATTTTACGTAAACCTTGAAACAAAATAAATTTGTTATGTGGTGAGGGAGTGGGATCCGAGGTAGATTCTTCTGAAAGATCCTGGTGAGGGACCCTAGTGAGGGACTTTAGTGAGGGACCCAACGAGGGATCCTTGTCCCCCGTGAACTGACCTTTGTAAGGAACCTCTCGGGGGACTCTGGTGAGGGACCCCGCGAGGACCTTTGCAAAGGACCTCACGAAGGCCGCTTGCGAGAGACCTTGGTGAGGAATCTCGCAAGAGGACTTTGCGAAGGACACACGCGAAGAATGCGAGTGAGGGATCTTTGCGAAAGACGCTTTTGGGGTCCCCTTGTGGGGGAGCGCGGAAAGGACCCGTGTGAGGAACCCATGCGTGGGATCCTTGTGGGGGACCTTTTCAAGGAACCCTTGCGAAAGACCCAGCGGGAAAGTCTTATGAGGGAGTCCTTGAGCGACTCTTGTTAAGGACCCATTGAGCGACCCTGGTGAAGGACCTTGTGAGGGACCTATATGACTCCGAGGGAGGAACTTGCAAGGGACTCCGTGAGGGAGTCTTGTGAGGGTTTCCTCGGGGGACCCTTGTAAGTAACCACGCGAGGGACCCTTTTAACTCTTTGAGGCACACGATTTTAAAGAAAATAAAAACCCTAGTTGCACAGAACCCTAGTTGTACAGAATAATGTCTTCAATATCATCTACAGACACCAATTTTCCCCTCTTCATGTTTGCCATATTAAGTATAATGGGCAAATAATTTTGTATAAGCAGCAAATAATAAATTTATAAGCTTATAAATTAAAAAAATAATTTAAAAGAATTTATAATAATTTATTTTATTATTTTAATAACTTGCATGGTGGGATACATACAATCCCACCACTTCACAGCTTCAAAATTATTATAAAACATCAAATAACATGTTTGATTTTTTATTATAAAACAATTTATTCACTCATAATAAATTTTAAGAAAAGAAAGAATACATACCGTTATGAACGACAACAATACACTACATCACACAATGCTAGAACCTTAATCAACAGCATCACACACAACTTACTGCCGCGTTTTGATTTGTATAAATTTTTTTTGTCACTTATTTACGCATTTACCGTTGGTGCATAGCATTGCCAACATAATGAAAAACTTTTTTTTTAAATATTAAAGTGTATGACTATGAGTAACTTTAACTTTTCAAGGTGGGTTAAAATATATCCCACCATGCATAAAAAGCTAAGCAAAAGGTGGGACAGTTTTTAAACCCACCTAGCCCCAAAGAGTTAAAGGTACTTTTTTAAGGACCCCATGGAAGGGGGATAAAAATTACATCAGTAAACAGCTGCAATTTCTTCGAGAGTACTTAATTTCGACGCTCTCCAAAGGCAGCACACCGATGCGCCCCAGGGCCACAGCTGTTTAACGCCATCGCCTTTTATATCGTGTGAGTCTGTTGGGAATAAAATCGGATAAAACATAAGTATCACGTGTAAGAGTCGTGGTAGGTCGATCGGGCCAAAAGTGAATAATCCGTGCTAGGATCGTGGATTGGGATCCACTTAAAAGAACCTTGAAATGGTTCTCTGAGTGACCGACATTGTTGTTAATTATGGCAAACGCCATCGGTACTTAAATCGTAAATTAAGGGATTTAAAACAAAAAACAGTAGAAAACTGACTTCGTAAAATGACATAATTGTGGAAGATTCTTCAATAACCTCTGAAACCCATTCAATACATTCACTTTAATCTTTCGAGAAATATGTACTCGGCACTTCTACACTCTCTGTTTGCGAATTCTCATCGAACTCCTAAAATTAAAATGTCAAATTTCAGTTTGGGGCGGCAGGAGGAAACGGGTTCGACAACTCTGGGAGTCGTTAGAAGATAAGTGTTCCGAAATGAAGGCCATAAAAAGGAAGAATGCGTTACAATTGAACTACGCGATGCATTCTTTTATGGGTTCGTGATGCTATTATCGTTCCTGAGAATTCTTATTGCATAACGAAATTCCATGGCAAGCTATCTCGTAATGGTCGTTCGTCTGGGGAAGTTTTATGCTTCCAATGCAAAGACATAGAGTGAATTATCTTTATTGATAAATTAAAAGTGTTAATTATGACTGAAAGGAGCGAGATATTATACTGTGCTAACTTTATAGCTGCAATCATTGCTTTTATCATTAATATTATGCAAAAAATTATACCTAACTGAAGTGATTTTGAACTTTAAAATTGTTATCTCAGAGAATTTTTTAACAAAGAAGCAAACTTTTAAATATTATGTATTATTTGTGCAAATTTGTAGAATAGAAGAATTGTAAAACATTTTTATAGAAATGTATGTACCTCAAGTGGAAATAGTTAAAGGCTTTATATTAAAATGACATTTTTTGAGCTGTCGGTGTTATCTTTACAGAACGCTATTGATATATTTACGAATACGAAAGTTTCAGGTTAGTTTTAATTTGTTTATTTTTTATGTTCTTTTTTTAATATTTAAAAAAAAAAAATTAAAAATTAATTAAAAATTTAAATTAATTAAAAATTCCTAAGCTTTGACAAAAAGTTATTCTCTTAATTAAACAAAATATATAATCAAATTTGAGTTAACGTTCATTTGAAAATTAAAATATATTAGGATATTACTAATATATTTAATACACCTACCTTTATGGTTTCGCCTAAATTGTTTGAAAACTAATTAACTAATTTGTACCTACAGACAGTCAATTCAAGATATACATTATCAACGTCCTACTTTTGGTGTAGTTGTACCTGCGGAATATTGCTATACATTACATATAATAATATTTTAAGCATATAATACTTATATAAATGCAGTAGATTCTAAAATACATAGATAATTAACATAATATATATAGATAATTCACATAATATACATAGATAATTCACATAATATACATAGACAATTCACATAATATACATAGGCAATTCATATAATATTCATAGATAATTCACATAATATATATAGATAATTCACATAATATACATAGATAATTCACATAATATACATAGACAATTCACATAATATACATAGGCAATTCATATAATATTCATAGATAATTCACATAATATACATAGATAATTCAGATAATATACATAGACAATTCACATAATATACATAGTCAATTCATATAATATTCATAGATAATTCTTAGAAAATTCACATAATATACATAGACAATTCACATAATATACATAGGCAATTCATATAATATACTTAGATAATTCACATAATATACATAGATAATTCAAATAATATACATAGACAATTCACATAATATACATAGATAATTCAGATAATATACATAGATAATTCACATAATATACATAGATAATTCACATAATATACACAAACAATTCACATAATATACATAAGCAATTCACATAATATACATAAAAAATTCACATAATATACATAGATAATTCACATAATATACATTGCTAATTCACATAATATACATAGATAATTAATCATAACTACATTTTCCGTTAAAAAACATATTAACACCGATTTTTAAATACAACTAAAAAGATAACTCTTTTTTGGTATTAAAATAGAAATACTCGGGGAAATGTCCGTGGGCACCAAATTGAATCTTATCTTAAAATGTAAAAATCTCCATTCATGCATGTTCTCCACTGACCTTTGTGAAAAAAAGTTTCCCTTTTGTGTGTGTGTGCTCATTAACGAAAAGATCCCTTTCGAGCAGAATGGGCCCACCTCTTGTACCTCATTGGACTTTAGGGGCCCGATTCCTTCCATCCGATTACATGCTCATCAACTTTGGACCTACGCTTATGGCCTTTCTTGCGAGGCACTAACTTTCTACGCGGCCGTGCTCAAAGGGACGTCGATGGGCCGGCTCCTGATTAACTTGGTCCAAATGTCTACCTCGTTTCCGAATGCAATAGTAAAAGTGTGTAGAAGTTATTCTTAACTTTTGATAGATTTCGATTTCAGGGAGAACAGTTTTTTAAAATTTTTGTTTTGTTTTTTCAAACAAATGCTCTTTGAAATTTTTTCCTCAGTGTTGTTAATACGTAGGAAAGTGAAGGACCTTTGTTCATAAAAAAATGCTACAGTGAAATTTAATTATTTTTTATGGTTTCTTCAAACAAATGTTCTTTGAAATTTTATCCTCAGTGTTGTTAATACGTAGGGACCTTTGTTCATAAAAAAAATGCTACAGTGAAATTTAATTATTTTTTATGGTTTCTTCAAACAAATGTTCTTTGACATTTTATCCTCAGTGTTGTTAATATGTAGGAAAGTGAAGGACCTTTGTTCATAAAAAAAATGCTACAGTGAAATTTAATTATTTTTTATGGTTTCTTCAAACAAATGTTCTTTGACATTTTATCCTCAGTGTTGTTAATACGTAGGAAAGTGAAGGACCTTTGTTCATAAAAAAATGCTACAGTGAAATTTAATTATTTTTTAATGTTTCTTCAAACAAATGCTCTTTGAAATTTTATCCTCAGTGTTGTTAATACGTAGGAAAGTGAAGGACCTTTGTTCATAAAAAAATGCTACAGTGAAATTTAATTATTTTTTAATGTTTCTTCAAACAAATGCTCTTTGAAATTTTATCCTCAGTGTTGTTAATACGTAGGAAAGTGAATGACCTTTGTTCATAAAAAAATGCTACAGTGAAATTTAATTATTTTTTAATGTTTCTTCAAACAAATGCTCTTTGAAATTTTATCCTCAGTGTTGTTAATACGTAGGAAAGTGAAGGACCTTTGTTCATAAAAAAATGCTACAGTGAAATTTAATTATTTTTTATGGTTTCTTCAAACAAATGTTCTTTGACATTTTATCCTCAGTGTTGTTAATATGTAGGAAAGTGAAGGACCTTTGTTCATAAAAAAAATGCTACAGTGAAATTTAATTATTTTTTATGGTTTCTTCAAACAAATGTTCTTTGACATTTTATCCTCAGTGTTGTTAATACGTAGGAAAGTGAAGGACCTTTGTTCATAAAAAAATGCTACAGTGAAATTTAATTATTTTTTAATGTTTCTTCAAACAAATGCTCTTTGAAATTTTATCCTCAGTGTTGTTAATACGTAGGAAAGTGAAGGACCTTTGTTCATAAAAAAATGCTACAGTGAAATTTAATTATTTTTTAATGTTTCTTCAAACAAATGCTCTTTGAAATTTTATCCTCAGTGTTGTTAATACGTAGGAAAGTGTTGTTCATAAAAAATGATACAGTGAAATTTAATTATTTTTTATTTTGCTTCAACTCTAAATTTTTTGATGCCAGAGGAGGAAGGGAAAACCTGTATACAATCCTTAAGAGCAGTCTTACTGGTAGGACGCTGCGTCCTTTCTTGAAAGACGTTGTGCTATCTATCGTTAAAGCAAAATCGAATTGAAACTATTATATCTTTGCGAGTTAATTACATTGGGAGATTATTTTTACAATACTCAACTCTGACAGTGAAAGATTCAAGAGTCACTGTCACAGCGAATTATGAGGGACAAGTGTAAGAAGGGGCTGTCTAACATTTTTGAAAAAAAAAATATCTCATTTTGATGTAGATAAAAGCTTTAAGTACATATGCGTTTTATCTCAAAATTGTACGGATTTGATTTATTTATTTAGGCAGTTACAGAGCAGTAAAAAACAAATGTTTCACTTAAAATGGTTCGATTTCATTAAGCGAACTTAAATGCCAAATGTGCGAAAACGCGCCAATTTTGTTAGCCTACCATCACTAACTACACTCACGGAAGATGAATAGGAAAAAGTATCGTGCCAATATTTTCTTGGCGACAAATAGTGGATGCTCAAAGGAAAGCGACCCTTTTCTTCGAGATTGTTGTCAGTGAAAAAGCTGTTTATCTTGGAAAGTGATTTTTGTCAGTTAACCCTTTTTCTTCCACTTTCCCCTTCATTATGTAAAGAAAAAAGTGTTTCTTCTTTGTTATTGAGATTTTTGTTAAATTGACTATTTTTTTGCTAATAATGTAAATATTAAGCTTGAACTGCCCTTATTGAGCCTGATGCACCAGGCTCAATGAGGGCAGCTCCGATTTCTATTTTGAACCATCGATGGTTCAAAATGGAAATTGGATGCTTTAAAGGTTACTCCTTACTTTCTTTTACGTACTTTTCTTTTATGACGCTCCAATGATGTTTTTAATTTTCTAAATGAGTGTTCCAAAAATTTTGTAATAAACTAGGTGTCATATTAAGATGTCTAGAAAATATAATTTAAAAGAAGAAAAATATTTTTTAGCACTATAAAAAGTTAATGCTGAAAGGATTAACCTTTTTGTGAATTGTTCTTTTTTCACACAGGACATGTGCAAGGTCTTAAAATCGCACAGAAATATCTCTGGGAATTTTGTTTAAAAATAAATCGAATACTTAAACTGTCCTTCATTTTATTAATATAATATCACACTGTTAAAAGTAGGTATTCAAAAATAAGTAAAATGTACTCATTTTTGAATACATCAATGCTTATCATGGCTCTGAATACAAAAGTTTCAATTTTTAAAAACGACATGTACTTAAAAATGAGTACGGAAAAAATTAATAAAAACAGCAGATGCTAGCCTATATAGGCTGCCTTCATAAATCACTTTAAATAAATACCGATAATTACAACCAAGACTTACCGGGAATCGAACACACATCTGCAAGCATCGGTGTTCAGAGTCTTATCCGTTAAATTACCAGGGCGACGTGAAGAAGTTATAAACAGAAGTAATGTTAAAAAGGTGTGCCAAAAGAATGGAAAGTAAGGTAATTGAATTGTAATAACTCAGTTTCCATTTAAGCAATCGACATCAAATAATGTGAAAAACCATCTTCTGAACAAATCTTTAAGTTTGTCGTATCGATTTGTTAAGATAGCTTGAACAGAAGATGAGATTAGCAATATTAATTCACGCTGCTCATTTTTGAGAAAGTACGATTACTTAAATTTGAGTACGTTATCGCTCATTTACGCTGCAATTATATTAAAAAACGAGAACGTTCATGTACTTATTTTTAGGCAACTTTCTTTTTACAGTGCATGTTAAAACCTGTTGAAATTTGTATAAATTTGTATAATGTCCTTAATAAAATTCTCAAAAATATTGTATTGCTTTAAAAATTAGTTCATTTCAATTTGAATTCAACGATACCAAAACTATATTTTTACGTTGATTACAACTATTTTTTTGTTGAGAATCAATATTCAGCTTTGGTACTTACAAGATTGCTAAAATATGTAATTTTGAATTCATTTTTCTCAGTGTTGATATTTATTATTTCATCAAGTTTAAATTGAAATATCCTCAGATCAATTTGAAGAAATTACTCAAAATTTTCTACAGCGTATATTTTCAAACCTATTTATTTAATATGTTTTTTTAGGGAATAGTCACACATATTAAATTTTGTTTAGTATTTTTTAATAAGTAGTGTGTTTATTGAAATTGATGATTTATAAATTTATTTTTCAAAAAAATTCTTTTGCAAGTAACCAAAATCCATAAAGGCATCTTTTGTTTATAAAAATGCAAAATTACAGTTTTTCAGAAAATATTTTTTTACTTATATTTAAAATAAGAAAGTTTTTTTTTTGTAAATTTTATATTTTTAAAAAATAAATATTTTTTTGAAAAATGTTTGAGCATGTGATTATGTTAATAGGTTTTGCAAGAGTGTAGGCATGTAAAAAAATAATAATGATATTAGTAAAATTTAAATTATTTTTTAAATGTGTCTCATATCTCCTTAACAACAATCAGCACTGTCACATTTCCATTTAAACAGCCATAGGAAAATAACAAAACTTGACATCGACATTTTACCATTAAAACACATTATATATAGAGTCACAGAAAGTAAAAATACTACAGAATTATTTATATAACACGAACTGTCTGGTACTCGAGTATCGATCACGAATCCCATTCTTCAACTGATAACTGGAAGCATCTGTGCAGAAGCAGGTCTCTATTTATTTCCGCAGCTTCGGAAACAAGCAAAACAAGTCACCAGTCGTCCCGAAGAATTTATTTTTCAGAGAAATATGCACATCAAAAAAATAAACAAAATCAAAATAGTGCCTCCTTTCCATCGTTTCTTAGTGGAAAGATTTTCCCCATTTTTTACGCTTTTTCCTCGTTTTTTTTTCAAGGTCACGGGGATGTCTCTGTTACCAAGGCAACCGATGACGTAAGCATATCACGTTCTATCATCTGTGGCCGAAAAGTTTCTTATTTATCGTGGCTATTTGGATGGTGAAAATGTTTTGGAATCCATGAATACAATGAGAAAGAACTCTTTTGTCTGGGGGAAGATCGAACACGAGTGATCAATATTTTCAGTTTTTAGAATAGTGATCCCGTCGAATGATTCGCAGTTTGATGGTTTTTGAAAAGCATCTTCATGGTTATTTTATACCATTATTTTGTGAAATATTTTGGGGCCGATTAAGGGGGGGTGTGAGATTTAAAAGTATTAAAAATATATAGCTTAAAATGTGTGATCTAAAATTTATTTCTTTTTATGTTGTGTCGTTTCTGAGGTAGTAAATAAAATATGGCGGTAAAATATTATAAATTAATTAATTTCATTAATTTGTTTGCAAAAATGTCTCTAAGAATGTCCTTCACTGAACTACAAAAGTGTTTGCTCCTCGTATTGTGCGATTGTTCTCTCAACTCGAATAGACTATAAATCTTCATGTTTATTTTACACCATTATTTTGTGAAGTAGCTTGGATCCGATTAAGGGGGGGGATATTTAAAAGTATTAAAAATATATAGCTTAAAATGTGTGATCTAAAATTTATTTCATATTATGTAGTGTCGTTTTTGAGGTAGTAAATAAAATATGGCGATAAAAATAATATAAATTAATTAGTTTAATTTATTTGTAAAGATGTCTCTAAGAATGTCCTTCATTGAACTACAAAAAAGTTTGTTGTTTACAGTCTATTCGAGTTGAGAGAACAATCGCACAATACGAGGAGCAAACACTTTTGTAGTTCAGTGAAGGACATTCTTAGAGACATTTTTGCAAACAAATTAAATTAATGAAATTAATTAATTTATAATATTTTACCGCCATATTTTATTTACTACCTCAGAAACGACACAACCTAATATGAAATAAATTTTAGATCACACATTTTAAACTCTATATTTTTAATACTTTTAAACCCCCCCCCCCTTAATCGGATCCAAGCTATTTCACAAAATAATGGTGTAAAATAAACATGAAGTTTTATAGTCTATTCGTGTTGAGAGAACAATCGCACAATACGAGGAGCAAACACTTTTGTAGTTCAGTGAAGGACATTCTTAGAGACATTATTTCAAACACATTAAATTAATTAATTTATATTATTTTACCGCCATATTTTATTTACTACATCAGAAACGACACAACATAATATGAAATAAATTTTAGATCACACATTTTAAGCTCTATATTTTTAATACTTTTAAATATCCCCCCCCCCTTAATCGGACTCAAGCTATTTCACAAAATAATGATGTAAAATAAACATGAAGATTTATAGTCTATTCGTGTTCAGAGAACAATAGCACAATACGAGGAGCAAACAGTTTTGTAGTTCAATGAAGGACATTCTTAGAGACATTATTTCAAACAAATTAAATTAATTAATTTATATTATTTTACCGCCATATTTTATTTACTACTTCAGAAACGACACAACATAATATGAAATAAATTTTAGATCACACATTTTAAACTCTATATTTTTAATACTTTTAAATCTCCCCCCCCTTTAATCGGATCCAAGCTATTTCACAAAATAATGGTGTAAAATAAACATGAAGATTTATAGTCTATTCGTGTTCAGAGAACAATAGCACAATACGAGGAGTAAACACTTTTGTAGTTCAGTAAAGGACATTCTTAGAGACATTTTTGCAAACAAATTAAATTAATTAATTTATCTTATTTTACCGCCATATTTTATTTACTACCTCGGAAACGACACAACATAATATGAAATAAATTTTAGATCACACATTTTAAGCTCTATATTTTTAATACTTTTAAATATCCCCCCCCCCCTTAATCGGACCCAAGCTATTTCACAAAATAATGGTGTAAAATAAACATGAAGTTTTATAGTCTATTCGTGTCCAGAGAACAATAGCACAATACGAGGAGCAAACCCTTTTGTAGTTCAGTGAAGGACATTCTTAGAGACATTTTTGCAAACAAATTAAATTAATGAAATTAATTAATTTATAATATTTTACCGCCATATTTTATTTACTACCTCAGAAACGACACAACATAACATGAAATAAATTTTAGATCACACATTTTAAGCTCTATATTTTTAATACTTTTAAATCTTCCCCTCCCCCCCCCTAATCGGACCCAAGCTATTTTACAAAATAATGGTGTAAAATAAACATGAAGATTTATAGTGTATTCGTGTTCAGAGAACAATAGCACAATACGAGGAGCAAATACTTTTGTAGTTCAATGAAGGACATTCTTAGAGAAATTTTTTCAAACACATTAAATTAATTAATTTATATTATTTTACCTCCATATTTTATTTACTACCTCAGAAAAGACACAACATAATAAGAAATAAATTTTAGATCACACAATTTAAGCTCTTTATTTTTAATACTTTTAAATCTCACACCCTCATAATCGGACTCAAGACATTTCACAAAATAATGGCATAAAATAAACATGAAGATTTATTGTCTATTCGTGTTGGGGGAACAACCGCTCAATTCTAGGTGGAGCAGAGTTCGAAATTAGCGGTCGTTAGTCATATTTTGCACCTAAAAATTTCAGTTTAACGACCGTAATTTTACACCCAGTCGTCGTTTTTGACATCTATCTTTTTATAAAATTTTCAGTTTGCCGATCGTATTTTTTCGCCCGGTCATAATTTTTTGCAACTAACGTTGATATCCAATAATTCCTCTCAAACTTTTCAGTAATTTTGTCAGTAAGACGGTGATATTTGGAAACAGGCTTGTAATTTTCTAAAACGTGCTAAAAATTTCAGTTTGGCGACCGTATTTTTACACACAGTCATCAATTTTTGCGTTTAGCGTTGAGTTTGAATAATTGCTCTCATATTTTTTAGTAATTTTGTTAGTCAGATGATGATATTTTTAGAGTACAACTGGAAGCGGGGTTCTAATTTTATGCAAAACAGGCTTTAACGGTTATAAAAATATTGTGACAGTTGGCCACTCTGCTTAAGCAATTTAAATTATTTAAAATTACGCTTAAGCAGAACATTTTGACAGCTAAAAGAATTGCTAGGTGGCAAATGATGCCTAACTTTTATTTCATAATTTCGAACTCTGAGGTGGAGATGCTGGTGTCGCCAATTCATTGAAAAAGGGCCCTTCTGAAAGAGGGATTAACAAAGCTATTAGCGACATATCTTGTCAACCAGCAGAACTTCAGAGTGTCCCGAGTGTCACCTACACAATGATATGTAGAATTGGGATCTAAGTTATTAAATTGCGCAAATACAGCCTTTCAAAATTGTGACATTCCTTAGTAAACCTGCAGATAAAATATCACCGTGTATTTGTTGATGTCTGCACATAAGTACCAGGTAAAAACACATTTTATAAAGATTTCAATCATAATAAATACACACTATTCTCTTCACGAAATTTTAAGCCTTAAGAAACCCAATCTAAAAATTCGATTTCGAGGAAGAAATCAAATATAAGTTCTTCAAAGAACGTCGAGAAATATTAAAATTTTGGAATGGGAAGACGGACGAAAAAGAAAACAAATTTTGCAGATCTTGAAGGGTGAGATCCATCTTATTTCGCTTAGAGAATTCAAAAGGAAGCGCATTACTATGTTTTGTGGCACCACCTAAAGGGTTCGAATCCCTTTTACCAAGGAATGCTTTAGTATACATTTACAAATAGATATCCGAGATATAAATCAAAACTGTCAGGCGCACACAAAGCATTTCACCTCGATAAAATATCTTCGGATGTGAATTGCAGGAAGAATTTTCGAATAACTGCTTCGATATTTTACTTTTTAGACACTTTAGCAGTTTTTACTATTTACTAATATGAAATATCATGTAATGTGTTATTGTTATTGTAACATATACATTTTATTTTGAATGAATTATTAAATTTTTTTTTAAGAAGGGGTCTTGACATAGTGGATACAGAGCATCAAAGTCATTATTTCAGTATACGAAATTCGCTCACAGGCGCTGACTCACTGTGTGTGGTGGTGTACGTTACATTTTTTGTATATGAAAAAGGGTGGTGGTGAATGAATGGTTTGGGCGTAGGATTCAGCATACTATGGGAGAGGGTTCGATCCCCAGCAAGTGTGTAGCGATTTGATAATCGGAAGGTTATCAGAATTGTTCCTTTTGCGCAACACAGAAATGTCCACCGCATAAAAGGGGGGATAAGTGCACTTCAAATCCATTGTCCTCGCGTCTATTTAGGTGGTGTGTGTGCCAGATGAACATGGTCTAAAATTGCGAGCAGCATTTCTGAGTTTTTCGACCCTTGAGTCTAGTCGTACGATGTGTTATTCCATGCACATCGCACCGACCCGTTGTTTCTGTCGACGTCTTGCGTCGGTCCTTGAGTCTAGTCGGTGCGATGTGTTCCTCCATGCACGTCGCTCCGACCCGTTCCTTCTATCGACGTCTTGCGTCGGTCCTTGAGTCTAGTCGGTGCGATGTGTTCCTCCATGCACATGGCACCGACCCGTTCCTTCTATCGACGTCTTGCGTCGGTCCTTGAGTCTAGTCGGTGCGATGTGTTCCTCCATGCACGTCGCACCGACCCGTTCCTTCTATCGACGTCTTGCGTCGGTCCTTGAGTCTAGTCGGTGCGATGTGTTCCTCTATGCACGTCGCACCGACCCGTTCCTTCTATCGACGTCTTGCGTCGGTCCTCGAGTCTATACACATCGCACCGACCCGTTCTTTCTGTCGACGTCTTGCGTCGGTCCTTGAGTCTAGTCGGTGCGATGTGTTCCTCCATGCACGTGGCACCGACCCGTTCCTTCTATCGACGTCTTGCGTCGGTCCTTGAGTCTAGTCGGTGCGATGTGTTCCTCTATGCACGTCGCACCGACCCGTTCCTTCTATCGACGTCTTGCGTCGGTCCTCGAGTCTATGCACATCGCACCGACCCGTTCTTTCTGTCGACGTCTTGCGTCGGTTCTTGAGTCTAGTCGGTGCGATGTGTTCCTCCATGCACGTGGCACCGACCCGTTCCTTCTATCGACGTCTTGCGTCGGTCCTTGAGTCTAGTCGGTGCGATGTGTTCCTCCATGCACGTGGCACCGACCCGTTCCTTCTATCGACGTCTTGCGTCGGTCCTTGAGTCTAGTCGGTGCGATGTGTTCCTCCATGCACATGGCACCGACCCGTTCCTTCTATCGACGTCTTGCGTCGGTCCTTGAGTCTAGTCGGTGCGATGTGTTCCTCCATGCACGTCGCACCGACCCGTTCCTTCTATCGACGTCTTGCGTCGGTCCTTGAGTCTAGTCGGTGCGATGTGTTCCTCTATGCACGTCGCACCGACCCGTTCCTTCTATCGACGTCTAGCGTCGGTCCTTCAGTCTAGTCGGTGCGATGTGTTCTTCTATGCACATCGCACCGACCCGTTCCTTTTATCGACGTCTTGCGTCTTGAGTCTAGTCGATGCAATGTGTTCCTCCATGCACATCGCACCAACCCCCTAGTTTTTTTAAAAAAAAAAATTGTAATTTCAAATTACTAAATAGTTTTAATTTTCTACATTTAGATATTTTTAAGTAGAAACTTTTTGTCCCCTAAAAAAATTTAAACTTACAATCACCGGAATTTTTAAAATATTTTTTAATGAACCATTTAAAACGTGAAGTAAGTACTTTTGTTTGGTTACTCCGTGTATTTAACAAGAACCCTGCTGCAATATTCTGGTAAGAATTGTATCATGCAGAAATATCAATCAATAAAAGTACTTACAATTAATAGTAATGCAGTATAAACTTAAACTTGATCATAGAAGATTAGAATTATTTTACATATTAATATCTACATTTAATTATTTAATAACTTAGGATATTGTTTTCGATGTACATTTCCCACCAAATCCATTACTTCTAAATGTGTTTTTAAAAAAAGTTTTATATAACTTCTAAATGTAGATATAGTTTTTTTCTTCATAGTTATATTAAATGAAAACACTTTTAAAACTATTTTATAATGAACATCAAATCTCCTTTGAACACTTAATAGTTATATTTAATAATCGTTTAAAATAATTTCAATGTTAAATAAGTGTAGCTCATAAACCAATTTAGAAACGTTTTCGAAATCACATAAAATGAAATAATTGTCTTAAAATATCCAAATCAAATGGAATATGCATTAAAAATTATTAAACGATAATTGAAGAGTATAATAAATGGGAATGCACACATTACAAATATTCTTAATGAAAATAAAAATAGCATGTAATATAGCAGATAATGAACTCATTGTTATTTATCTTTTAACATATAAAGGGCATATAAGTTTTTTATACATGAAAGAAAGTTACTTACATAAGAAAATAAAGATGTCGGATACAAGATTCACAAGATAGAACACGGATTAACTAAAAGTCCGAAACATCTTCAAAATGGCGACCAACTAAGTAAAATTGCAACTGGTGATGTAACTTAATAAAAATATAATTGTTTTAATACAACAGTACCAAACATTGTTGTAATCATCAATGCAGGTATATTATAAGAATGTTTGATGTTAACAGTTATTTTTTTCTTTTCTCATAGCATGCGAAAGCATTGTTGTAACTAGATTGTTTCTTTGTGATTTGAATTTGTTTTAAAAAATAAATTGTTAAATTCCTTTCTTTATTCAATAAAATCGAGTTTCTAAACTTAACAAAGAAAAAATAAAACAAAAAATTAAAATATTAAATAAACATTAAACCCGTTAATTAAAAATGATTTTAAGCGTTTTTGTGAAAGAACGATATTTAGAAGAACGTTATTATTTATTGACTAATAATAGTTAGTTTTAATTGTTATTTACGTATTTTTTAGAATAAAAGAGAGAGAGAGAGAGTGAGAGATGGGGTAAAAATATGTGTCCGATCTAAATTACACAAAAACAAGAATTAATGTCAAAACTTGTGCTCTAAATTTTTTTTTGTATTTTTAATTCACATGTTCTTTTATACTATAACATGACATAATTATAATCCCATTATTTTATGCTTATAAAAATATGTTTTAAATGTAAAAAAGCAAGGAAAAGTAAATGCATAAATTACAAAAATAACATTACATTTGAATTTTTATATTGCGTTGAGCCATCTTTTTTAAAATTAATTCTGATTTTTTTTCCGTCAAAGAAAACGCATAGTACAAAGGCAAAAATAATAGCATTAAATTTTTTTCCCGAAAATATCTTTTAATAGCCAAGAAATACTCAACATATTGTTTTACCAAAACTTTCCGACGTAACGAACGATGCCTAAATAAGCGCCTCATTAAAAAAGCACCCTTAACGAAACACGAAATTTCTTTTTAAAAAAAGGAACTAAAAAGCACATCAGAAGCTTTCCGGAAACCTAACTCATCACAACCTTTTATAATTGTATGTTCAATTTTGACATCAGTTGTGTTCTTATGTATTTACAAGTGTACTTTTGGCATTCCAAACTTAAGTTATTCCGAATTTACGAGTGTTTTTCTTGACTTCCGAGAGTTTTTCCGTACTTTCTTAAAACCGAGTAATCGTAAAACAGATTATTCGTAAAATCCAGATGTAAGTTAGTGTGCCCTTAAGCTGTATATGTGGTGCAGCCCCCCCAACTGCTGGGTGGTATGGATTACCCCTCCAGTAAAACGATTTTTTGGGTGGTTGGGTTCGGATATTTTATGAATTGGGATTTAGCAGAACTGCAAATTAAACATCTCTGAGTTTTATGAAATTGGAATGCTGTGTTTTTTTGTTGTAAATTTTCTGATATAGCTGTCCGGTCCAATACATATTTTTAATGAGTTTCAACTTAGAAAATAACCTTTCATCCCTACTTTTGATAACCATCAATAACAAATATATTCAAAATGTCACTTTCACGTTGGGAACTGGAGATTTTGAATTGAACATTCTTCAACAAGCAACATTCTTCTAATAACAATATATTACAAGTGTAAATTGTGTGCGTGTTTGAGAAAAAAGTTTGCACACAAGACATTACACATGCCCATGACTTCTCAATTACGAGTTATCCACTAAAAAAACCTTGTTTGGCACTTATAATTTATTAAGTCTTTTTGTTTGTTGGATTTATTCTCAAACAGGTCGCTATCACAATTTTGAAGTGTTGAGACCCAATTTTTTTCAGTAATCTATAATATTTTTGGTGTGTGGTGAGGGCCCGTAGGCTGCAACCTATGCATAAATCTGGATCTGGTAAAATCAAATATTAAAAAATAAATCGCTATCATGATTATTTTTTACTTTTGTAATTTTGATTCATAACATCGGCCAATCCTTGTGCTTGTAAACCATCGTTTTTATATTTCGGGTTTCTGTCAACGAACCTAATGGATGGTAAACTTTGACTTTTGCTTAACGCATCTCTATTATCCCATTTAATAAAGGTTAAACAATAAGTGGGCAATCCGCCAAGGCGCCAAAATCAATATTGCCAATATGATTGCAGTTCAATTGGCAACCCTGCGCACCTCCGTACTGTTTTACACGAATACTCAAATAGTTACGTAACATATTTTACAAGCATGCGTAAATTCGAATCTCAATTTCGTTAGCTTTCCAATCGCCATTTTGTGATGAGTTATTACTCTTATTTTACCATTCGCTATTTCGTAATTATTTTTTACTTCAAATACTAAGTTATAGTTTTGTATAACTTATAAACCATCGACAGAAGGACATCAGGTAAGTGTTTTTATTCCATGCCTATCATTGGTTTAATCTACCCCAATTAGCTCCACCCACTTGGTTAGGTGGCATCAATATCGGTACTGGAAATGAAAACCCTGGATCTTCCATGCCAAAATGCTTGATGAAAATTGATTTGGCAGAGTCCCCATATTCTTTACTTTTCCTTTAATAAAATTTTAGTTATTAAGATTTTTCAAATCAATTTAAACCAAATTATGATTTTTTTTACAACTTATTAAATTTTAACGATTGTTCCATTTCAGATTTATCACTGCTATTTTCTAATTTACGTCTGCCCATTTATGACATGAGTGCCTATTTTAGGCCCTTATAAAATGATTATTATAAAATTAAATATTTGTTATCATATAAAATATCATTATTGGGAAAGCTCAAATATTCATATCTTATTTCCGAACAAATAACTTCAAAACGTTATTTTTTTGTGAACTTTGTTCGACAACAATAGAAAAAATGGCGAAATACTTCCATCAAAAAAAATTCTAACGTAATATTCTAGAAAATGTGGACAAATAAAATGTTTACACCGGGACATGCATTAAAGGAAATGTAAAAGGAAATTCGTCTTGTCAGTGTCGAAAATGCATCAAATATTTATGCTTGAAAATCTAGTGCAGGCAATCTGTTATTCATAGAATTTTGTATATTTTCCTTGTAAGACGATATTTATGGAATGCATTGAATGAATCATAACCTCCTTTTCTTTGAAAATTACAAATATATGTATGCATTCAATAAATTACATTATAGGAAACAGGGTTGGAAGTAAAATATGGGTGCCGAATTTTCGTACAAAAATGTTCTATTAATCATTATTAAAAAAAAAATACGGAACAGCACGATGCGGTAGTTTTATTGATTGATTCCTCAACGTTAAGATTTTCGAAAATTTATTTAATCACTCAGATAGTACTAGAGTATAACCAGGGTCTCCCTTAGGGGTGTGCGACTCGTGCCATCGCACTCGGACCCGCACTTCTGTATGGTTCCAGCGCTCATCGCAGAAAAATGTTCAAAATGAGAATGTTAAATATAAAATGAATTTCTTATGTTTTCATTTGAAACTTCTTTAAAATAAGGTATATGAGATACTAATCATTTAGCCCTTTACATGCTAATGAAGTACGAATAATGTCAAGTTTGAATCAAATAAAACTACTTAAAATATCTTTAAATAAAATGTTTGAAAATAATCGAAGAGTTATCACATCTATAGGTGTTAGACATCATTACCAAAGAAAGATCACATCATTACCAGAGAAAATATACTTAACCAATCATTAGCCATAGAGTTCCGATCACAGAGCTGGGATTCCCCCAATTTTTCACCTAAAATGCCCCTAAAGGGAACATCCATAACTCAAATTCCACAGTGAATTGCTATTTACTCTGCTAAGTATTTTCATATAAAAATGGCTAACAAACAGTTATTAGTAAACATTTTCATGTTCCTGAAAGTATTTGCCCTGTTCTTTTCGTTATCAGATTCTTTAAATAGAACTTCTCGGACTAAATCAGTTGGTCCTATGAAGAAGACACACACATACAATCTCTTCGACTGACAGACGCATTTCTTTCGAGACGACGCTGAAAATGAGGAGGCATTGTTATTGATGGCTCTGTCTTTGGTTTCCCAGGGCATTCTCCATCAGTCACTATTTCTTCTGACTTGTAACAGGAAACAGAGAATGCGCAGCCAAGCAAGTGTGAACCTACAAAGATAGGAAAAAAGTATGTTTTGGTTATGTTTCTTTGTTTGAATGTATTGGTGGATTTATATTTTATACTACCTGTGTGTAGATTCGTTTTTACATAAAAAACATATACTTGTCTTCAGTATAAATGTTTTTTTTTGTACTTGTCTTCATTACAAATTCGTTTGTTATATGTACTTGTAACAAGGGCTCCAACCTTTTCAAGGGAAACCAAGTTCTAAATATTTTTAAAGTAGACTTATTATTTTTGAACGGTATTATTTAAATGATAGGCTAACTTTATGAAAATTTGATAATTTTTATGACAGTTAAAAGTGTTTGCATTTTGGTTTAGGATAAAATATAGTAAAGGGGAACTTGTGAACACACTTTTTGTAGTAGATGGAAATAATTTGCATATTCCTTTGTTTCGATTTTAAACTTGTAGTGTATTTATATTTCGTAAATTGTACATTAATTTGGATTTTAAAACTTAATAAAAGTCACATATACATGTACATTATACACATTAACATCAGTTGTCCAAGTTTCAGATGCGTCAAGCAATCGAATCGAAATAAATTAAAATGAACTTTCACACAAACACTGTCCATGATGTTATCGATATAAATGATGTAAATAAATTAAAACAAATATTTTATAAGAACACATTTATGCATTGTTCGCATGTGCCCCGTGCATGTTAACATCTGTCAACCATTGGGGGCATGCTGTGAACGATGATAATTTTCTAAATGATCATTAAATTTAGAAATGCTTTATAAATAAATATACATCCTCCTCTTCCCTCCCCCAAAAAGAAAAATAAATGTAAATATTTATATGAATTTATTTTTGATTAATAACATTAAGAGACAGCAAAGATAAAAAAAATCGATCAAATTTACCCTCTTCTCTTCTAGTGTAGTTTTAAATTACTTAGCCATAAAAAGTGCAGGGGGTCAGTCATAGATGATACAACGTATGTGTATCTTACTAAAATGCAAATTTTAATCAATGTGAAATGACATAATTCGTAAGAAATATGTGATATAAAATCTGAATTTGAATTTAACGGTGAAATATTATTAAATTTTTTTTTTGATCAATACTCGTTTCGAATCGAATGTTTGTTCCTCATCGTCAATAATGCAACGTGCGTGTATCAAACTAAAATGCAAAATTCAATCAATGTGAAATGATATAAGCAATATGTGATACAAAATTTGGATTTGAATTTAACGGTGAAATATTATTAAATTTTTTTTTTGATCAATACTCGTTTCGAATCGAATGTTTGCTCCTCATCGTCAATGATGCAACGTGCGTGTATCAAACTAAAATGCAAAATCCAATCAATGTGAAATGATATAAGCAATATGTGATACAAAATTTGGATTTGAATTTAACGGTGAAATATTATTAAAATTTTTTTTTGATCAATACTCGTTTCGAATGAAATGTTTGCTCCTCATCTTCAATGATGCAACGTGCGTGTGTCAAACTAAAATGCAAAATCCAATCAATGTGAAATGACATAAGCAATATGTGATACAAAATTTGGATTCGAATTCAACGGTGAAATATTATTTATAGAAATTTTGGTTAATACTCGTTTCGAATGTTTGCTCCTCATCTTCAATGATACAACGTGTGTGTGTCAAACTAAAATACAAAATCTAATCAATGTCAAATGACATAAGAAATATGCGATACAAAATTTGGATTCGAATTCTACGGTGAAACATTATTTTTAGAAATTTTGTTTAATACTCGTTTCGAATGTTTACTCTTCATCTTCAATGATGCAACGTGTGTGTATCAAACTAAAATGCAAAATCCAATCAGTGTGAAATGACGCAATTCTTAAAAAATAGAAATACGTCACAATCCATAGGAATCTGTTTGGCGTTTTCGATCAAGCCCAGATAATTGCATCAATCAAGGATTAAACACGAACGATTCCAAGAGCATCCAGTGCGTCCGTTTATTTCACCTTTGGCGCAGAATAATTGGCGCAACCTAATTAATTACACCTGCTGAAGTGGGGAGATAATTAAATCGTGAAAGCGTACACCAAGAATAAGTTATCTAATTAATGTCGCGCTTTTCGATATCAGACACGCCTTCACCCCTTCCATTCTACTTGAAAGAACGTGATGGAGAGGGTTTTTGTTCTCCGGCTTTTCTTTGCTTTACGTGAAAGGCAATTATTTTGATTTAAAAAAAGGTAATTTTTTTAGAAGAAATGCGAGCAGTCTCAATCGTAGTTTTTAACTAACTTAAGCGTGACAACCAATGTCAAAAAGCGCGCTGAGGAAGACGTTATTAATTCTACTGTTATGTACTTTTTTTTATGTATTCGCACAATAATTCTGTTCTAATTCATATATTTGGAAAATTTTTTGGTACAGATGTAGTATAGGGCATTTGGCGCGCGATGTTTTTCTTGGCGTGTTTTATAGGGGCAATAAATGTATAGTATGGCAACCCCACCTGACATAGTTGGTATTTTCCGATTCTTGTGGCGACTTTCAATCTGGTAACCCTATGACGTCATAGCGCTGTTTAACGTCAATTTTTCGTCGCCAAAAACAAAAGCGCGCCAAATGTCCTATACTACATCTGTTCCAATTTTTTTTGTTAGCTAGAGAAAAATCCGCTTTGACAAAAAATGCAAAATGAAATGGTTATCCGGCTTTTATTTCTCAGGAAATATAGATTAACTGGATTTTTTAAAATATGTTCTTTGATTTGAAAATATATTTTTTGGATAGAGATTGCTTAACAATGCAGTTTCGTTACCCGACATAATTGCCCACCGTAATTAGTACTATAATTAGTTAATGATAAGAAATATTTACACATTTATTTCTTCCATAGCATGTTATTCTAAAGTTGCACTGATCATCAAAGTTCGAAATTCAAAATAGCACTCAGTACTGAGGAGGTTAAATATATTCTATACGGGAGACAGTTCAACCTTGTACCTCGAATCACTCCAGGTTATTCAGTTGATATTGCTTCCTAGCAACCAACACTCAAACTAGTTCAAGTAATACAGACTAGAGAGCAGTTGTCACCAACTTACTTTGCCACTGCATGTTGTTTGTTTGATTTAAGAGTTTTTAATATTACAATGTTTATTTCTAACAGCTAAAGTTTTTAGTTTATGATATCTCAGTGTTCAGTGATACAAGTTGAATAGTCTTCACTCATACGTTTTGATTTTTTACTAAATGGTGAGGAAAATGATATGTTATTTAAATGACTCATTCATAACTTAAAGAAAACATGATGTATTGTCTTTAAAGGGCCATCCTCTTCTACCTTGAATCGCATATAATCATGCACTCAGTGATCCTTGGTACTTGACGTTATACTATGCGTACTTTTCCCTTTTAACTAGAGAATGCCAAAGAGCAAAACAGAGGAAAAAAATGAGATTCTATTGAGCCTGAATCTATGAAAAAGGCCATAGAAGCTGTTCCAGATTCGCCTAAGAAGAGAATATTTCTATTAGAGAAGCTTGTCTGTAATTTTTTTAAGAGTAAACTGCGCTACTTTTTTGTGAAAAATTAAATCATTGAAAAAATTCTGGAATTGACACCGAATAGGCCAAATGAAAAAAATTACTATTTTCCATTATTTTTTAAGAGTGATCCAAGATACATTATGTTGTGATCCAAGGTACCAGAAGGTCCTTATATGCAGTGTTAAAAAAAGTTGTAAAAATATTTAAGTACTACGAATATATATATACATACAACAGTCTCCCTTATACATAAATAAATAAATATGCCATGCAGGCAGTAATAAAACTATGTCTATATATTTTTTATTTTCTAATGTTATATATAAATTACAATATAAAAATGTGAGGAGCATCTCTTCGATGCATTTAAGAAACATATCTCTATATATACTAGATTTCCTTTTAAAAAGAGAAATACGATATGTATATCTACGCGGAACGTTTTATTTAAAAAAAAATATAAAAAATAAACAATAGCATTATAGACCTAAACATACCACAGCATATAATAGCTTTTCTTTGTATTATACGGGTACCCCAGAGGTAACAAAGCTTTCTGAAGGACCCCATCTCCATCAAGGGCAGAATCTTTCCCACACTCCTCAGCATGCGAACCTTCATCTCTCCGCAAATATTTGTTTCGCGTTTCTTTCTGCAAACTATACTTCCACCGATCAGCGGGCAAAAAGAACTGCCCTTTGCACGCAAACACGTCAAAAAGAATGAGGATGTTCTATGCGAGGCATGTGAAATGAAGAACAACTTGTTATTTCCCACCTGTTCTTTAACCTTAAAGGGAACGATCCGTTCCAGTTTTTTTTATGCTCTTTCCTGACCCGTTATTTGTTACCCCTTATCTCATGAGAGATAGAGTAGAATTTTGGTAGCTCACAGCCTTATATAGGTTCTTGTAATCTTTAAAAGCTTCTAACCTTTTATACACTATTAAAAGGTACTAAAAAAAAGTAAAATATACTCATTTTTGAGTACATTCGATGCTTATAATGGCTCTGAATACATTAGTTTCAATTTTGAAAGAGACATGTACTCAAAAATGAGTACAATGGGTAAAAAGGAATAAAAAGAGAAGATGCTAGCTTGCATAGAATGCCTTCATAAATCACTTTTGATAAATATAAAATGTTCTCACGCTGGTCATTACTTTAAGTCTGGAGAGTGGGGTATCAGATAAGATGTTGTCCGTGTAATCTAACTATGGTTCTTCAAAATTACAAGACAGTGCGTGTATTCAGGTTCCTTCTTCGAAATAAATCCGAACTGTTATCAACAGCCCATTGTGTAACAGGACGATAGTAATTCAAGCGATAAATCAACCAATCCTTCATTCAGAAACAAATATCATTTAAAATATAAATTAAAAAATAATATTTTCATATTGATGTTAATATTGTAATTTATTCATAATGTTAATTCAATATATTAAATATTAACTTTATTCGAAACATAATTTTTTTTATCTGTGCGATATATATTAATGAAATAAAATCAAACTTTTTATTTACTTATTTTTATTTGGCAGCTCATGTAAATTCTCAATCGTGATCGAAAGAATGCGCATTGGATTGCAGTTATTGTTTTGAAAATTTTATTTTTTCGTTAATGCATCCAAAATTTTCTATTATGGCTGTTGTATTCTGATCATTCATCTTCGTTTAAAGTATTTGTATTTTTAAAATACATTTATTTGAATTGTATATATAAAATTGGTACTACGTAATCTTGCTATATATATATATTCATTTATAGTGATAATGAGTTCAATTTAAAATTTAGTTTTATGGTGCAGATCGACAAATAAAAAAGTCGCCAAAATTATTGACGAAAAAACATATAGTTGTAATAGTTTACGAAATTTATACATTGAATGAATAGAATATCCAGATTACTTAATTGGATTTATAATTATACTTGACAAACGTACTTTAAATGCCCATTGTTGATATTTTACCCGTACAAGTTAAATCAAGTGATGCGTAAAAAACTTTATTTTTCTCGGTTTTAATATCAGACATCATATTACATGTATAGAGATAGTAAAATATTGTATTCCTGGATTTTTGACTATTTTCTTTGAGTTATTAGTCATATTTACTACAGTTTACTTACATTTTTCTTCTTATAAAAAGAATGAAACAAAAATTATAATTTTTTTTAATAAAAATAAACATTCATATTTGACAATTAACTAGCTATTCTTTTACCTCGCATATCTTGAAGTAGATGCGAATTTTCATGAAAATTTATGTCTGTGAACATTTTGACAACTTTATGTGCCCTCTCCGATTTTTAATAGATTCAGTTCAGCGTAGGTAAAAAACGATTGTCCTATAACTCTCCAAAAGTATATTTTAAAGTTAATTATTCGGATCATTTTTCGGTTGATCTTAAGAATAATGGCGTCAAAATTAATGTCGCCAAATAAGATTTTAGTTCAAATTGGTAACTGCTCAGTGTAACTTTTACACAATAGTTTATTTATATTCTCTGACTGGTTGGAGCTAGCAAATGTTCAACTTATTGATTTTAGAACGGTACTTAAAAATACTTTAAATTATTTTAAAATTACTATTTAATTTTTTAACACAGTCAATAAAAACATTTTTGTTATGATTATTACATAAAAAATATAAAATGGGCCTTTTATTAAAACATAAAATTTTATAATTGCAATGTGTAACGTTTGGTTTGGTGCACTTTTCAGAATAAATTTACATAAAACTTTTACCATGTGCAACTAACTAACCATTTTATTTCAATCATTGAAATTAATTTATAACCGATATTTAAAATAAAATAATATTAGAAAATAATGTTGTTTGTCTGTACGAAAATTTATATTTTTCGCAACATAAATTTTATTCGATAGAACTTGAAAAAAGTGTATCAATGTAAAGAAAATACCATAAAACCTATATTTGCAAATAAAGGTCTATTCCTTTAAATTATTTATAAAAACATTAAGTTTTGAAATGTAGTAGTAATAATAAGTATGTATTTATTTACATTGTGGAAAAAGTGATGAAATATGAATTTTTAAATAATTAGGATAAATTTTAAGGGAATTGTAAATGCGACGGATTTTTGATGTTTTCTTTGTATTTAAAAGCTGCTTAAGTTTATGCAACGTATTTCGTTTTCGTCCCATAAATGTTTTTTTACTTCAAAACGATGTTTGTTTCAGTTTTCAAAAATGGTCAAGCAGGCCAAGCGCAAAATTCTTGAATCTGCCAAAACAAAAGCCAAGAAGGTGACACTGAACAAGAAACCTCCAACCTCCGTCAAAAAACACACCAAGACACTTCCCACTACTATAAAAAAACAGACCAAGACATCTTCGGCCTTTATCAAAAAGCAGACCAAAACACCTTTTCCCTTTGTCAAAAAACGGAACAAGACACCTTTTGCCTTTGTCAAAAAACAGACCAAGACACCTCGAACTTTTGTCAAAAAACAGACCAAGGCACCTTTTGCCTTTGTTAAAAAACAGACCAAGACACCGTCCGCTCATGAGAAAACACAGACCAAGACACCGTCCGCTCATGTAAAAAAACAGACCAAGACTCGTCCAGCCTTTGTCAAAAAACAGGCCAAGAAGGTAAAACTAGTCTCCGAACCTATCTCTAAAGTCTCACCTGGGCAAAACCCTGGGACAGAAGAGGCTTTCCAGTGTGCCATATGCCTCAACACCAGAAGAGCTAGAAACCGAAAAACCTTGGAATGTGGACACAGCTTCCACCAGGTGTGCATCAACAAGTGTTTTGTTATGATATCGAACGGTCTGCGCTGTCCAGTGTGCCGTGCACACCACAGGTGTTCAAGGTGCGGTAGATACCATTGATGTTTATTTTGCTGTAAGATGTTGGCGGGGCAATAAAAATGTGTTGGCAAACTTGATGCGTTATATTTCTTTAAGGTCTAAGACTCTAAGAAACTCCTACCAGGGTAGTTACCTACTGCGACTGAAAAAAACAACTATTATGCTCTTAGTATAAGCATCATTTATCCTTTATTAAAGAAGTAGTACGTTTTGAGTTGCATTATTTCTAAGGGATTGGAATGGCGTCCACCAATTGGTTGGTCGAAAAAGACCTCGTCCTAGAACTACACCTATCATCGTTGTACTGTGAAAATTCATAACTATTTTTTTTTGTAAAATTGAGCTTAGTGATACCTAAATACATCTGAATGTATTTTAAATCAATGCGGAAAGTCAATAATTGTGTAGCATGACCCATTCCGAGGATTTCATATGTAAATAAATCAATATTAGTGAAAATGATACAGTGATTACGAAAAATAACTAAATAACTCAGGAATTTACCCCAATTCAGGAATTTTCACCAAAATGGTCTAGCATTGTTATATTTAGGAAAAAGGGGAGCATTCTTGAAATTATTGCAGATAGTGTTTGTACCGCAATTGAATGCCACAAAAAAATTAACTTTTATTTCAACTATTGCTGGATTTTAGTAACTGTAACCACAGGTATTTTGTCAATTAAGTTGGCGATAAAAAACAACAGCTTTGGCGTAGTGCCCTCTTAATCATAAGTCTTACTCTGAAATAAAATTTGATAGTGTTCATAGCGCAATTAAACGCCAAACAAATTAATAAGTTTATTCATTAATTGGCAGGGAAATTAATGTTTCTAATCTAAATCGATTATAAACAATGAAATTTCATATTCATACATCTTACATGTACTTATTTCAATGACTTCTTAGATTTGAAACTATTTTACGCGCAAAAATAATTTCAAACTGAAGCTTTAACGATAACTGGTAAAACATTAAATGGCGATAAGTGATTTTTTAAATGCGGTAAGTGAAGCATTGTTTATAAATATGACGTGCTTTGCAGATTTACAGATTTAGTATCCTACAATGGTTATTACAATTGGATTATGTATTAGTTGGATTTGGTGCAAAGAATAATTACATTTGGACACCTTCTACGGCATATAACGACGTCTAATAAAGAAAGTTTAAGTGGTAATATGTTCTTTGACGGAATATATGAGAGCAGAATTTTCTAAAAAAATTATTAATACTTGCTGACCTGTTCTTTTTTTCCTTGAAAAGTTTTTAAAATCAGCTACATGGGGAATCAGGATAGAAACGCTTTGTTACACTTTTAGGGTGATCTATTCCTACATATATCTCTATGAAATATCACGATCGACGTTAGGCAAATTAGACGATGATGCGGGTAAAATCTTGAAATAAAGCAAAACACGAATGAAGCATGGTCCACTTTGTTAAACGTAACAGCTTATGTATCTTCATTTGTTGGTGAGCATGACCAATACTCCTGAAAGCTTATTAAAAAAAATGAAAACCCTATTAAAAAAATGCAAGAGAACTGTTCTTATGAAAAGGACATAACTGTTACATTAAAATAACGTAAAAATATCATCTCCATTCTATACTTTTCCCATGGCAGGAAAACCTGTTCGACTCGATGGCGTGCGAGCTGTCCTCCTGTGCTTGAGAAGAACACGGCGAAGGATAACAGAGAGGTGTTTAACAAAGAGATGTTGGAGTTTTTTCCTAGGGAGAAGAACTCCAACAGTATTAAGCACCCTCATCGTTCAGTGCTATTCAGTGCTTAGAGAGAGGGAAGGAAAGGAAAGACAAATAAGATCTTCTGACAGAATGTTGGTGTTATCATAAATCTAGTTTATTCTGTTTGGTGAGACGGATATCTTAGGGGATGTGAAATGTGCAGTTGTTACGTCAATTGTACTGCACAATGTAAATTGGTTTATGTAATGTATTTGTAGAAACTGTATGAGAATACCTTTTCGCATTGCACTTTTAAAAGAAGGTACTTAAAATATGAGTACATGAACCTACTCGTTTTTTTTGCATTGTAAATGAGCGATGACGTACTCAAATTTAAGTAACCAATTTTTTTCATAAATGAGCAGCGCGATTTAATATAGTTAACCTTAGCTTCCGCTCAAGCCATCTTAACAAAGTGACCTAACAAACTTAAAATTGTTGTTCAGAAGATGGTTTTCCACATTATTTGATGTCGAGTCTTTAAATGAAAACTGAGTTATTACAACTCAATTATCTTACTTAGCATTCTTTTGGCACACCTCTTTAACGTATAAGGCTCTGGACTGCGGTGCCTGAGGATATGGGTTGATTTATGATAAGTATTGGTTGTAATTGTCGATATTTATTGAAAGTGATTTATGAATGCAGCATATGAAGGCAAGCAATTGCCCTTTTTTTATTCATTTTTACTCATTGTACTCGTTTTTGAGTACACGTCTTTTTCAAAATTGAAACATGTGTTCGGAGCCATGAGTAGTTAGTACTTTTAGCCATGAGTAGTTAGTAAATTAGTACTTTTTACTTATTTTTGAGTACCTATTTTTAACAGTGAGTGTATACTTGACTCCGAATAATGACACATTTCTAACAGGAATGATAAAGTTAGAGAGTATTTATATTATTTACGATGATGTTGGTGGTACCATGGATACTAGATGGGTTAGGTTATCGTTGACTACCAATTCATATTTCTATAACCTACTGAATTTAAAATCAGCATCATGAGGTATCAGGATAGATCAGGAAACAGTGCCGAAGGAAATTTTAGTAAGTTAAATTTGGATAAATGTCTATAGTCTTATGTATGTCTATATGTACATTTTATGTATTTAGGGTGTATAAATTTTTCAAGTTTTGTATCATTCCGGCTGAAAACTCAAAATAGGTATTTTCATAATTTCTGGATTGTGATTAAGAATGAGAGATAGAGAGATTTTCTCAGAAAGAGAGTGAAACGAAAGTACATATGAAAGCCATCTACATAACTGTTTGATAATGAATTTTTTTAAAATGAAGTACACAATTGAATGTTTTGGTATTATCTAAAAAGTTATGTTGACTAACGAGTGATAATTAATTGAGTTGCTTATAATATTAATAAAGCGTGTTAGGAAAAATATTAAAAATTTAATCTATAATATTAGAAACACTTAATATTTCAATAAAATTTGTGTAACACAACTCATTTTATACCACAAATAATACTATTAAAATCCAATTTAAGCTAATTAAAGTGTACAATCCAATCTCTAATTAAAGCAGATTGGAAAGATACTTTAATCGGGGAAAATTCTCACAGTTATTAACAATCACTCTATAAACTGATTTCAATCCAGACAATTTACTATTCCTAAACTAAAATATATGCGATTCAACGCACTAAAACTATTAATCTTTTCGATATCCTTAATAAATGCAGATATATACAATACACACAAGAAAACCTCCTAAAAATTTGAATACAATGCAAATCCTCCTTATAAAACCCCCTAAATGTTCAAGCCCCAAAAGCTATTTAAGCTTTGATCTATTCCCTTAGCTTAAAGGGAAAGTGCACGACTCCCAACAAAACAAGCCGTCTAGTCGCAAGCTCTCCCTTCTCAGTGTAATGGTCCATTAAGCAGGTATTAAACTAATATTTACAAGGGAATGACATTGTTATACCAACGTGAATAACAAAGAAGTTTCTGTCGGGGAACATTATGTGCCCATGGGCCACCGTGTCACAGTCGCTTGATATTTACGGTTTTCTACCACGGCCGTAAATAGCGGGACACGGCGGGTTTATGGACTAGAATCGCAGTGGAGTCGGGAGGCTCGTTTATCGGGGAGCTTTGGAAGGGTCATTTGAGGGATTAAAAAGATGTTTTCTGTGCTGCGGGTTGATTCGAATGTCGTGCTCATTAGGCTTCATTGTAGCTGGGGGGAAGGGGGGAGGGGGGGTTGAGAGTGGGTTGTGGAATAGTATTGTGGGGCCGGGAGGGTTGTTGGTCAAATGATGTAATGAGGTTTTTAATGCCATGAGGTGTTCAATTTGTTTGAATTTCTTCAGTGGTTATTGAATCTACACACTATAAAAAAGGTGCTTAAAAATGAGTACACGAACGTAGTTGTTTTTATTTGAGTACATTTGCATCGTATATGAGCGATGACGTACACAAATTTAAGTAATTGTACAAGAATTATAAAGTTAGAAAGAGTATTTATTTTATTTGCAATGCTATGATGGTGGTACTATGAACACCAGATGGGTTAGGTTATCGTTGGCGACTAATTCATATTTCTATAATCTACTGAACATAAAATCAGCATCATGATGTATCAGGATAGATAAGGAAATTGTGCCGAATGAAATTTTAGTAAGTTAAGTGTGGATAAATCCTTAATCTGTATGTACATTGGATATATTTATGGTGTATAATGTTTTGAAGGTTTGTATCATTCCGGCTGAAAAGTCAAAATAAGTATTTTTTATAGTAAAGGTTTCGTAATTTCTGGATTGTGATTGAGAATGATAGATAAAGAGATTTTTGTGTCAGAAAGAGAGTGAAAAGAAAGTACATATGAAAGTAAAGATAAGTACAATTGCATCGTTAATGAGCGATGACATACTCAAATTTAAGTAATCGCACTTTCGCAAAAATGAGCATTTAATATTGCTAAACTCAGCTTGTGTTCAAGCCATACAAAGCGACCTAACAAACTTAAAAATATATTTGTTCAGAAGATGGTTTTCCATGTTATTTGATGTCGATTGCTTAAATGGAAACTGAGTTATGACGACTCAATTATCTTACTTTCCCTTCTTTTGGCACATCTTTTTAAAATTACTTCTGCTTATAACTTCTTCACGTTGCCCATGGTGGCCTAACGGATAATACTCTGGACAGCAGTGCCTGAAGATCTCAGTTCAATTCTCGGTAAGTCTTGGTTGTAATTGTTGACATTTATTGAAAGTGATTTATAAAGTTAAGCCAGCATCTGTTCTTTTTATTTATTTTTACCCATTGTACTCATTTTTAAGTACATGCCTTTTTCAAAATTTAAACTTACGTATTCGGAACCATGATAAGCATCGAATGTATTTAAAAAGGAGTACATTTGACTTATTTTTGAATACCTATTTTTAACAGTGTATAGTTTTTTCTTTTTGATGTTCCAAATTATAAAGATAAGCACTTAGAGAGGGGATATTTACTTTTTAATGATTGAACGTTGAGGCCAAAGTCCTCCCAGAATTATTTTCTTGAAGCAATTTTGTTCATGGCTTTCCGGCAATCACTGTTTTGTGATGGAAGGACGTCCGTTTTGTATTAATTTGAAACTTAGAATCGTTAATTAAAAAGCGAAGTTGCTGAGAACACCAGCGCTGACGCATACAAAGTGTTTTTTACACAAGTTCAGATTACTTTTGTTAGGCAGCAAACTTAAAATTTTTAAATTCTCTTGAAAAAATTGTTACAGTTGGAATTTTTAAACTCTTGTTTTTTGCACCAACTCAGGATTTTCTGGTTTTAGTACTGGCAATCCTTCTAGAAGGAAGGACAAAACCTCTATGTGATCGTAAAAGGGAGTCTTTCTTGTTCTTTCAGGAAGTTTCTGGAAGGAGATTGTACGATTTATCCTTAAAAAGAGTGTGAGTACAACTATGCGTTATTGGTCACGTAGTTGGCATAAATTTAGTTTTACTCAAAGGATATTCTAACCGGTAGTAGTGGTTTAAATGGGCAGTCGTAAATTTGAGATGTGCAGTCATGAAACATAACAAGTTTTGTGGAGATAAAGTAGAAAAATGCCACTGAATTAATTATAGGTCGTAATTAGTTTCTTCCCCAATTATAAAACATATAAAAAATTGAATAATATAATCAACAATTTGACAAAGGATTTTAATAATCTATATTTTAAGTATTTTATCTATTTGTGGAGATAAAGTAGAAAAATGCCACTGAACTAATTATAGGTAGTAATTCGTTTCTTCCAATTATAAAACATGTAAAAATTGAATCTTATAATCAAAAATTTGACAAAGCCTTTTAATAATCTATATTTTAAGTACTGTATGATAAGAAATAGATATTTAAAAACGACGCGTTGCAAAAGAATTTTCAAACCAAGTGAAAATTAAAATAATTTAGGTAATTTAAAATAATTGTTATAAAGTTAAATTGATGTTATGAGTTATTGGGCCGTCATAACTAGCTCGATTGACATGAATTTGGTCTCGCTTGGTAGAAGTTAGGCACTTATGTGTCTAAAATATTGAAATAAAGCAAATCACGTACGGGGTGTGGATGGGGGTTTGCGGCGTCAGAATAGGTTATTTATCTTCATTCTTTTGGCAAGGTTAACTGTGGCGATCAATTTATTTTTTTTATAAAAAATCTGCTGAAATGACTTTTACGTCGAATCGTTTTGGCTGTGCTCCAACACAGTCACGTCTGATTTTGTTAAATTAATTTTGAATCAGACAAATTAAAAAAAATATTTTATACTCAGGAGAGAGCATAGAACCTGTAAAAAATTGAATCTTATAATAAAAAGTTTGACAAAGGCTTTTAATAGTCTATATTTTAAGTATGGCATGATAAGAAATACATATTTAAAAATGACGCGATTTGGACTGCAAAAACTGAAGAAAGAAATTCATAATAATATTATTTTTACAACCGACCGATAAGTCATAATTTTCTTTATGTTTAACCTTTGAACTATTAAAGATATGAAACATAATAAAGAAAAAGGGAATACTTCAATATTAAGTAGAAAAGGGACGTTATCATAAATTTTTCAGACAAGTTCCCCATAAGGCCCCTGGCAATTTTAATAATAAGCTGGGACATCGAACAGGAAATTTATTGATAAAATTGTTATTTTTCTCTTTCTATTATGTGTCTTTATGCTTGCACATATATTTAATAAAGTTAATTCTAATATATTGTGACATTTCCCGTAAGATAACTTAAGTAAATTTTAGAGTAAAACTACTTAACCTTGACCAAATTACTTATTAAGTATTTCAATATATTGTATCGCTTTTTATTGACATCAAGGAGAATTTTTTTTTATAATTGTTTTTAATTCATATTAAAGTCCCATATTTATTATGTTTTGTTTTAAATAAGAAGTAAAAAGCTTCATGAAGATACGATATTCAAAGTAGTACAGTTAATTGTTATATGATAATTTCGCTGAATGACAGCATATTTGAGAACCAGCCGTTAAACATTCAAAAGTACCTATTTTTGATATTCAATATTTTTTTTGTTTTTCTTTAACAAGAAATTTTACTCCTTAACATTTAATTGGAATATAAATTTTTAACTTCGTTCATGGCATTTTATTTTGAAACAAAATAAACATAACGTACAATTGCCATTATTTTTCTTATAAAAGATAAATTAAAAGATAACGATAACAACGTTAAATTACAGAAACATTTTCATACACGCAAATGATATGTTTTTCCATGATTTGTTAGATTAAGATTCAATAATTGGATTTCATAAATATAACTATAGAATTATAGATTTTATAACTTTCACGTTTATTGAATTCAATTAAAGTTTAACTGGATTGTAATATTAAAGCTGCCTATCAATACAGACTGTGAAGCTTTTTTAATATAGAAAATACAGCACTCTTACATTAAAATAATTATTATACAAACATCCTAATTCTTCTTTAATTAGAAAAAAAACATTTATCATAAGGAATTGACAGTTTAACAAATTCATTTTGCCATGTCAAGTTTTTACTCTGTTGTTATTATAATAGCATATTTTTACAGTTTTTCTGAATTAGAGTTTTATTTTGAAAAGTGGTGTTTATTCGTAGAATAAACACGATTTACAAGCAAAATAAATACTGAAAGTAATACAACTGTCAAGGCATTTAAAAAAAAGGATTACATTTGAAATGTTATTTTAAGAGTGTTATTATAAACGCATTTTCTGTGAAATGTTTGGAATTCTGATGTAAATGGAAAACATATACATGCATTAATTTATCTTATTTTATTCCAGTTGTTCAAAAATAAAACTAATTTATTTGCATTAAAAGAAGTATCCTATTTAGTAAAAGAAGAAAATATTTAAATTATGTATTTAGGAAAAAGAACCGAGATATCACAGAAAGGGCTTAACGGTTAAATTTTGAATGCTGCCTTCAATTAGACACCTTTTTGTAAGCTTCAATTAAAAACCGACTAAATTTAATGTGTTGTTGTCTTTAAATATAAAACTGTATGTTTGATATATACTTTTTTAAATCTATTAATACTACTTTAATTCCATGAATATCATAATTTAAAGTGAATATTTATAGTTGTATTTATAAATTTTAAACTGAAAATGGATTTACTGATTTATCTAATGTAAAAAATTATCATTTTTATTTGCAAGAAATCTTTTATGTTTGAATTAGATATTAGAAAAAGTCATTTAAATGTTTAAAAATAAACAAAAGGTGTCATAAATGTATTTTTTTCATTGGATGTACTGTAGTTATTTGTTGAAATGATTACAAATTGTAAAGGCAATTTTTTAAACCCCAGGAAGAGTTAGAAAAAGGTCAAAATTGTAAAATTCTTTTCTCTGCAAAATAGTTTACAATATATTTCAAAAGTTTGTATATTATAAATATTTTTAAATTTATTATTTTAATAAAATATAGATGCCAAAAAACACCCTAATCTTTCAGGTTTGAAAAATATTTTTAACAAGGAATATTTCTCTGAATTTAAAGTTTATGTGTATTTCTAGAAAAACTGCATTTTTTTTATGGACGTTTTAAGTTGTTCAGGTTTATCAGTGGGTTAAAATATTCTTTTTATTTTACATTTTGAGATATTTGTCATTATATTTTACTTTTAAAGCAACAATAAAACTAAAACATTTTACTACTATATATATTCTATATCCTTATATAGTATAAAGTTTTTAATAATTAATATCACAAACATTGAATAGTTTCTTTAGTTAGTGACAGCTCCGGGCATCATAGATATTTCTCCGTGTAATAAAAATTTAAAAAAAAAATCGTTTCATTTTAGTTACAATTGATATGTACCCTTTATATTAATATGGACGTTTTAACTCAAAATTGTGAAGTATCCGATTGAGCTGTCCAAGTAGTCATGTGTTTATCGGATTGACGAAGGCATCGGCCGCATATCGCATCTAATCTAGGGGGGGGGGGGAGGAAAGGGATGGGGGTCAGGTAATTTTAACTCAGATAATTGAGTTATAGAGTGGCTGACTCGTTCGTAAACTGATTTCCATACGGTGAGCAAATTGGAAGGGAGAATTGATAGAGGGATATTTTCCGTGTGGTTATGTTACAAGTTAAATATGCGATAGTAATTAAATATTTTACTGTTGTAATGCTGGTTTGCGAAATTTCGTGACAACGTGAAATTAATTTAATGATTAAATGCAATATATTAATCTGCATTATGTAGATGCAGATGGCATTATTCTCTTGTCGAATTGGCGATTAGAATCTTTTAATAATAAATACTAATTTTAAATATTACCTGTACTTACGCATATCTATTCTATGCTTATATATAAGAATGGAGTGTCTGTCTGTGGAATCGAACAAAACCCCTAATTTTGAGTTTTCTAGTTTTCTTCACGAATTAGGATACACTGATTCAGAAAATCGCATTAATTTTTTTTGTCTGTCTGTTTGTCCGGATTTAACTCAAAAACTACTGCACAGATTTTTATCAAACTTGCACCATTTGAACAATATTTTCTCCACTTAAAATCTGCACTTTGTTTTATATAGATATCTGTAACCGTTCAAAAGTTATAGAACTTTTTCCATTTTCCTATATGTTATTCCTATGGAAAATTTACATCTAGATCTTCCCTTCGTAACATTATTGTTAAATATCCCCTTGGCGACCAAATATATTTTTCGACAATACTGCGATAAACGAGGCATTTTGATTGGCTGATGAGTAAATATCGCCAAATGTTGCCAAATAAATTAAAAAATATCGCCAAATGGATGAAAATATCGCCAAATGTATAATATGGTCCTATATTTAAAAATATAATCAAAATGGCGAAATTAGTGTCCAAATAATAAAATTATGTCAAATGATGAAATTAGTGGCAAAATGTTAAAATTAATGTCACCATATAATGAAACAATAACAAAATAGAGATAAACGACTGAACGGATTTTTAGGAAACTTACAAGTGCTAAAACTTGCAAGTGCTGAAACTTGCAAGTGCTGAAACTTGCAAGTGCAACTCAAGTGCTGAATTCGACTTCAGTAGCATTGATTTTTAAATATCTATATATGCATTTGACGTAAATACGTTTATAACATGTGTCCGGGTACAGCGGCCATTTTGTGTCTCTCGAGTTCTATCGACTTGAACTTGAGTAACACTAAAAATCAAAGCCTTCCAAGGGGAATCAGCCTAATGGAGATAAATCACCTGACATCTGTGTAGAGGAACGGAGCCGCGTCGACCAAGTTGGCTGTTATTCCCCTCACTTCTTTGAAGTTTGCACCGTGTGTGCTCATTGAACTATATAGAATTTTTAAAAGTCTTTATATCATCTAAAATGTATTTTCGGAATATTGATATATATTTGATGTCCATTTGTATGCCAAACTTTCCTCTAAACTAAATCCCACTTTTTCTCAATTTTTCACTACGCAATTTTCTCAATTGATGACTACGTAATTCGTAGAATTCATTGAGAAAAATCATACGGTCTCCCACACATCGTTCTATTTCGTCGGGTTTGAGCTACACAATTTGTTTGGCCAAACGGCGAAGTTTAAAATTGTTTTTATATAATATGTTTAGCGTTACAGCGACTTTTCGTTATAGCAACCATCTTTTATTGGTTCCGTGAGATAACGTCGAGATTCTATTTAGTTAACCATTTTGAAAACATTACGAGTTTTTTTTTTATCACAGATCGGTACCAGATTTAAACACAATGTTTTATATTAAACATTAACTTATAAAAATTATTATTTAAATTGGACGAAAGTTTCGCTACATCGATGAAATGTTTCGTCAAAAAGATGAAATATGTCTGTCATTTTTTTTCACAAACTTTCCAAAACTGCATTTTTTTTTGATTTTTAACGTACTTATTTATAGTATTTTGACAAAAATATAATCGGAGGATATTTAAAGAAACTGTCATAAAAACTTTTTTTTAACAGTACTTCATAAAACAAATTTTCATGACATTCTGCTTACCCACGAATCCTGATTAACTAAATAAATTCCAACAGTCCGCAGACGATCAAGACAATCAACTTTTTTCGGGCCCTACCAGCAAAACCTTTAAAAGAATTTACTAATCCTAATTCCACTAAGAAATTTCAACAGTCTTTTCCAGTATTCCAAACAACCCATACTTTCAGAATAAGTGCATATTTATTTAGCGTCTGGTCTCTTCCATCTAAAAAATTGCGAAGAGCAAGAAATGGGTGCAGTGAAGTACCCTTCCCTACTGCGCATGCGCCCCCCTTCTCCAATCGAATAAGTGTTTCGGGAAAGCTGTTGATCCTGTCTGCGATCAGACAGTCGCTCTCGGGATGCTCAGAGGCAGGGGAAGCGCGGGATGATTCTCTGCAGCATCCTTTCTCTTTTGTGGAGAACTTTGATCACAGTGCGTGTTGCGCTCTTCTTTGTTTCATAGGAGAGGTATGGAATATTGATTTTTAAAATTTTAATCTATGTTAAATGCTGTAAATATCTGTTT